>CAUYRH010019373.1:0-52499 GCA_963574655.1 Perodicticus potto
TTGAATGGTCAGGAGAAAACTTCTAAACACGGATCAAAAATGTTCTCACATAGTAATGAGAAAGTCTCTTGAATGTTATCGCAATCAGGTTGATGAAAATATCTCCAATTGTATCTGAAGCCCGCACACTGTACCCCATGATCGAATTATTGTACACAGCGATGATTCAATAAAAAAAAAAAAAGAAAGAAAGAAAAAAATAAATGTGGTGCCAGAATCTGCTTCTGGCGAGGGCCTCAGAAAACTTCCACTCACGGCGGAAGGCAAAGGGGAGCTGGTGTCAGGTAGCGAGAGAGGAAGACAGCAGAGAGGGACAAGGGAGGGGTGAGGCTCTCCAACCCCGAGTTCTTACAGGAACTCAGACAGCAAGGACTCGTTCACTACTGCCAGGATGGCACCAAGCCATTCCTGAGAGAGCCACTGTCATGCCCCTACACTGCTTTTTTTCAACCTTTTTTTTTTTTTTTATCTCACAGCACACTTGAACCCGTAGTTAAACTTCTGTGGCATACTTAAATTATGTTGAACAAAAAAATGAGTTAAAAAAAAAAGAAGATACTTACTGTGCTTTGAATTTATTTCAGAAATAATTAACGATCTTTACAAATTTTTGTGGCACACCTAAGATTCTCCCACAGCACAGCGGTGTTCCAACGGCACACTGGCTGAAAATCACTGCCCTAACACCTCCTACCAGGCCCCACCCCAACACTGAGGACAAAATTTCAACGTGAGACTTGGTGGGGCCAAACAAGCCATATCCAAATGCCAAATCACAGCAAGCAGCCCCAGGGCACTAAGACCTTCTACTTAGGTTTGGCATTCGGGTCCTGGTTCACTTTTACGGGTTGTCTGTTTCAATGACAATTTACTTTTCAGCGATGTGGTGGTACTATTTGGGTCCATTTGGTTTGTCTGGTGATTTGGGGGCTCCCTCAAAGCCAGCACTAGTAATTCCTACTAGCACCACTTGATGCTAGCAGGCATGATGGGGTGAAGGTATTTTCGTAGGCCAGGCTACCTGGGATCTCAGTGAGTTAATGGGGTATCTGGGTGGCACCAATGATGAGCTTCTGGGGCTGGGCTCTGGTTCTGGGTTTCCTCCTTGGTGCCACCAGTGTCTCTAAGTGGGGAAAGAGTCTTAGGCCCATGAAGACAAATGGGTGTCCTGGGTTGTGATAGCAATGTCTGTCTTGTCTGTGCTGTACAGACTTTGCCGTCTCCCTAGTAGGGGAAAGAAGTCTCCGGCTCAATGGGGAAACGGACTGTCACTTAATTTCAGCAGGGCTCCCTATCGGTAGCCTTTGCTCATGTTCCTGGGCTCACTCAGTGTGGTCAGCAGCACTTTCATGTGATCCGGGGAGGAATGAGACCACCTGGGTTTCCTTCCATGGCTGAGTTGGGTTGTCATCTGCTATTGGAGAGAGTAGAGGGTAGAAGATATCCCTTGTTTGTGTTTTTCCTTCAGTTCTAGGGTTCCGAGCAAGTCTGCCTTGCCTTTCTTTCCTTTCCGGGTCCTTCTTGGGGTGCCTCATGTATTATTTCCAGGGTCATACTTGCCAAAGATTCATGCTATTTTATTAGTCTTTAAAATATATAATTTTATTTAATTAACTATATTGCGTTTTTTTGTTTTGTTTTGTATCTTATTACTTTTTTGCATTTATATTTATCATTTTTATTTCTATTCTCTCTGGTTTTTTCCTCTATCTCCTACTACTGATCAATAATATTTCCTACCACATCACAAAACCTGCTGGCAAAATCAAATAAATGAAGAGATCTTAAGGCTTTGCTGAATAAATTACATGACCAATTTTAAATGTCTTAGATGGAACCTGTTTATTAAGAAAGTAATTTGAGCTGGGAATGATGGCTCATGCCTGTAATCCTAACACTTTGGGAGATCAGGGCAGGAGGATTGCTTGAAGCCAGGAGTTTGAAACTTTGCCACTACTAAATAATAGAAAAATTAGCCAGGCGTGGTGACATGCCTCTGTAGTCCTAGGTGTTTGGAAGGCTGAGGCAGGAAGATCACTTGAGTCTAGGAGTTTGAGGTTGCTATGAGCTATGACACCAATGCATTACTCTAGCTGGAGCAACAGAGAAATACCCTGTCTTAAAAATCTAACAAACAAACAAAAAGAAACTAATTTGATGTTAGTTTGACTATGTGTATAATTCTAAGATGGAAATATCTTCTAGCAAGGGCTGGGCATGGTGGCTGTAATCCTAGCACTCTGAGAGGTCAAGATGGGTGGATTTCTTGAGCTCAGGAGTTCAAAACCAGCCTGAGCATGAGTGAGATCCCATCTCTGCAAAATAAATAAATAGAATAGAATAAAATAAAAATAAATATCTTCTAACAACACTTTGAAGATGTTAGTGTTTTGTTATCTTACACATAGGATGTTCGCCTGAATATGGACCCGCTTTAGTGATTTGCTTTTAAAGAATAGAAAGTGATACTGCCTAATTCATAAGGCTGGGTCATAAAAGGCATACAGCCTGTCTCTGATGTCTCATGGGATGACTTGCTCTTGGAATCCTGCCACCGTGTGGTGAGGGAGCCAGTCCCACATGATGAGATCACATGTGGTTATTTGGCTCATAGAGCCAAGCTGCTGTCCCAGCCAACAGCCAGCATCAACAACCAGACCTGTACGGGAGCCTTTGGGGACGTTGGCCCAGCTACCATCTTATGGAGACTGCAGGAGAGATCCTATGTGAAAACCACCTACCTGAGCTCAGTTAACCCCCAGAAATCATGAGTTGGGCCTCTCAGCTCTGCCGCCAATTAATTATGTGACTTTAGGCAGATAGTTTGATTTGTTGATAAAGTGGTGCTAATAATATACAAGAAGGTTGTTCTGAGAATTAATTAAGACAATAATTCTCCTAGGTAGCTACTATTTGGCTCATTGTACCCTTGAGAATATCTACCAGGAAAGGTCGAATAAATTGCTCAAAGTCAGTCAAATGTATAATAAGTGACATTATGTGAGTTTGAACTTAAATATGACTCCCAAACCTGTTCTCTTTATCATTATTCATTTCATTGCTAAAAGTGATCACCATAGCAACCCATTAACCTACCTAATCTCACATGAAGACCTGGGGAAACAGTGCCATCCTGTTGCTTGTCTCGGTTTAATTTAAGTCAGACTTGACAACAGGCTAAAGTTGTGATGCCGTTTAAAGCAAAAGAGAGAAAAAAAATGCACCATGATTTTAAACACCTAAGCAGGTTAAGCAGATGCCTCACTACACCGGTGTGAGAGAGAACAGGGAGTTCTTTCTGGCTTATGTCTCTCATGATGCTGTTTTTGGAAAATGATTTTTACCAAAATAGCATGCCATGTATAAATCTTATTCAAATGCCAGGGTTGCTCTCGGAACAAGAATGGAGATAGATTGTGTATTTTCAGAGCGATATTGAGGGGAAAGGGAGGGGAGTGTAATGAGGGTGGGGAGAGTCTTGATGCAAAAATATTTTCACACTCTCCAGATTCCCACATAAATTTTCTTTGCACTGGTTGGTAGCATGCATCATGACGGGTTAAAATAATGTCACGAAGTTAAAATGGTCAACAACTGCAAAAGTTGTGTTTTCTGTGGACATGGGCCTCTGGAATCAATCATAATATGAATCTGAAAGACAATGTCAGTGTTCTACTTTGACAAAGTCTTTGCTTTAACAATGGTTGGTGGCTGACCTGTGGATTTACCTACTCACCATTAGCAGCAGCAGCAGCATCCGAGGTTAATCTTTCTTGATTACCTAACATACTCACTATGTAATATAGTTACTATGCATCAGATAGCATTCTAAATATTTTTCAGGTATTACCTCTTTTAATTCTCAGAACAACCCTATAATGCAAATACTTGTTCATGTACATTTTATAGTTGAAGAAATTGAGACACAAGAATTAAATTCAGTTGTCAGGCTAGGAAGTTTAGGATGTGCAAAGGGACAAAATTCTCATTCCTAGAGCCCAAGTTCTTAAATGCTTCGCTATTAATTATTGGCATATGTGCCAAGTTTAATACAAAACACTTTACCTTTAACAAGACAGAGGGACAGAAGAGAGTGAAAAAGGAATAATTTTTCCAGTGTGTGAGTCAATGATATTTAATTCCTTGCCCTATTTCCTTGTTTTTCCTGAGTGAATGAATCCTTTGGGTTCCTTGTGCTACAACATTGAAACTCATGAGCTCACAGAAAGATAGAACTGGGAGTCATTCTTGGCTTTTTCTACCAGTTCCCCAGTTTAACAGCTGAGATGTGGATGTCCATGGCGTTATGAAAGGTGTGATCTCTGGAGTGTAATTATGCAAAATTATTTTCTTATTACAGAGACTTTACCTCTGACTCCCAGCACAACCCTGGCCAAGGTATCCAATCTTACTGGGCCTCCCTTTTCTCTTCTTTTCTGTTCCTTTCTTTTTTTTTTCTTTTCTTTTCCTTTCCTTTCCTTTCCTTTCTTTTTTGTTGAGACAGAGTCCCACCTTGTACCCCTGAGCAGAGTGCAATGGCGTCGTAGCTCACTGCAACCTCAGACTAAGGCTATGGGCATCTTGCTGCCTTAGCCTCCAGAAGCCGCTGGGATTATAGGTGCTCACCATGGTGCCTGGCTGGGTTTTTCCATTTTTTTCATGATTTGATGTCTCACTCACTCTCAGGTGAGTCTTGAACTCCTGAGCTCAACTAATCCTCCCTCCTCAGCCTCCCATGGTGCTGGAATTATAGGCCTGTGCCACCATGCTTGGTGGGCCTCCGTTTTCTTATCCATGTGATGAAGTCAGTGGTCTGTCAATGCCTGTAGTGTGGCCCACTCACTCTCAGATTTATGCCATTTCAATCCAAAGTTAATATATAAAGCACTCATTTACTCAAAGATTCAATCTATCTGTAAGTCCAATAGGATAAGTGCCTCCCAAAACATGGGCCAAGATCACTCAAGAGGGGTCCTCCTTATAAATGAGAAGAGGATCTGGGGTTAAATAGTTTTGAATCACATACTTCCTCTTTGGTCCTTCTACCTTTATCAAGGTGAAGGTCTCACGTTGGAGGTGATGTGTGTCTAGCACTTATTCATGTCTTTTTTTATTTAATAAAATACTTTCCCAGACAACATATCTAGCCAAAATTTAATAATAGGGCCTAATGTTTTCCTTATATTTGTTTTTTTTTATTTTTACATATACATGTGTTAATTAGGTTTCCACTTCTTCCCTTCACAGAATTTAAAAGGCTTAAAATTTAGCAATAACAATGTGTAGGATAAGGACTAGAAACAAAAACCACGTAAAGAATGAACGGAGATAAATATATTCAAAAAAGAAAACAGACGATTACTGCATCAAAATATTAAGCAATATTAGTAATAATAATGCCAAGAAAGTAACGTTTACATTGTCAAATAAGACATTATAGAGTGCTTTGACTCTGAAGCTCAGTATGAAGTCATCAGTTAACTTCTTATTTTTTTGCAAAGTCTCAAAAAAAAAGACAACTAATATTACATAAATAAAAGTAGAGTTTAAAAAAACAGATCATGCCAAATCTTATCTGTATTTGTTTTTAGTTTGCTTCTATTTGTCTTAATTTAAAATCATTTTTTTCTATTTGCAATTATTCTGTAAAGACTGTTTAAACATTTATAATGTGTGGATGTAAAGTTCATGTGCAATTTAATAGTTTAATATTTGAAATTATACATGAACTTTATGTCCACCCCATATGTTAAATGAGAGAGCTGATTGAGAGTAAAAATGTTGAGTAAATAACAGTATGGGAATATATCAGTTATTTATTGCTATGTAACAAACCACTCCCAAAGTTAGTGGTCCAAAATCATACTGTTTATTTAGATACGGGCAATTTTGGCTGTAGGGACTCAGCTGGGTGGCTCTTCTTCTTTTTTTTTTTTTTAATTTTTATTAAATCATAATTGTGTACATTGGTGTAATCATGGGGCACAATGTGCTAACTTTATATACAATCTGAAATATTTTCATTGAACTATTTAACATAGCCTTCATGGCCTTTTAATCACTATATGAAGACATTTATATTCTACATTTAGTAATTTTCACTTGTACCCTTGTAGGATGCACTGTAAGTGTGATCCCACCAATCACCCTCCCTCCACCCATCCTCCCTTTCTACGGGCTTTTAAAAAATTACTCCTAGAAAAATGGTCATGATTTTCTAATGCTATACAAACAATTCAACTATGTGCCTATAAGAATTATAATTTGAAATAGTTTGTATTTTACTAGTATTGTTTGTAAATATATATTTACTATTCACAAAAAGGTTTTGAAGTAGCTCATTGCTAGCTTAACCTGTAGGAATGATCATATGATTCAGAGATGTTAAAGCTTCAATATATTATTTTTTGAGATAGACTCTCTCTCTGTTGCCCTCGGCAGGGTGCCATGGCCTCACAGCTCACAGCAACCTCAAACTCTTGGGCTCAAGCGATCCTCTTGCCTCAGCCTCCCCAGGAACTGGGACTGCAGGTGCCCACCACAACTCCTGGCTATTTTTAGAGATGAGGTCTCGCTCTTACTCAGGCTGTTCTCAAACTCCTGAGCTCAAGCAATCTACCCGCTTCAGCCTTCCAGAGTGCTGGGATTATAGGCGTGAGCAACTGTGCCCAACAAGCTTCAAAATCTTTTTTTATTTGAATAACAAGCCATAATCTTGTTTCTATGCCCATTTTGTGTTTGCATTAAGTATAGCACTGTACCTTTAAAGTACAGGCCTGTTGGACATAACCTTGCAAGGAACGTGGACACAAATAGGCCAGAACAAGTTCAACAGGCCCACTCTCCTACCACGAACAGCCATGACACAAAGTTGAATCCAAACCCCAAATCTTCACTTCAAAGATATTGGAGTATTGATGGAAGAAGGAGAACAAAGGAGTTCAAGATTTGGAGGAGCAGAGATGGGAGCTGACAATTAGTACAAGTGCGAAAAGAAGAATAAAGGGAAAGAAAAAGACACACTATGTAACATAGAACAACCGCAGAAAAAATTGCTGTGGCAACACCAATTATCAGAAAAGGGAGCACCGGAAGGCAGGGACCATTAGGAGAGAGAGAAGACTATTTTGTAATTATAATTAAGCAACCTTACAAGAAATATAGTAAGAATACAGCTGTGTTTGGTTAGTAACAGAATTAAAATGAGTAAAATAAAATTTGCTGGAAGAATATGAAGAATAATGTGTTAAAACGATAATAAAAGAGTTTAGCATGTTAGTCTCAATAGTTGATAGAATAAGTATACAAAAATTCAGCAAGTATATGAAATATATGAATTACTTAGCAAATTGACAATATATATGCATATGTGTATATATACATATATATTACAAATATATGTGTGGTTATATATAAAATACTGCACTCTGAAAAACTGAAGAGCTATTTTTTCAGATGCTTTGAAAATTTAATGTTAATTATATGCTATTGATGAAAGAAAGTTTCATCAATAGATTGAAATCTAGCCTAGCATTCTCTGGTTCACACAAAAGTAAATAACAAAATCAAAAAATATATGTGTGTGCATGTATAAATACAAATTTTAAAGTAAATCATGGTAAAAGATAAAAATTACAACATAAAATTTAAAGTATTTTAATTGAATGATACCAGAGGTAAAATATATCAAAACCAAACTTTGAAAAATAATTATAGGATATTATAAACAGGTGGTGCCCTTATTTCAATGGGTAGGGCACCGGCCATGTACACCTAGGTTGGCTGGTTCGAACCCAGCCCAGGCCACCTAAAACAACAATGACAACTACAACAACAACAAAAAATTAGCCAGGTATTGTGGCGGGCACCTGTAATCCAAGCTTCTTGGGAGGCTGTGGCAAAAGAATCGCTTAAGCCTAAGAGTTTGAGGTTGCTGTGAGCTGTGACACCATGGCACTCTGCCCAGGGTGACAACTTGAGACTCTGTTTCAAAAAAAAAAAAATATATATATATATATATATATATTTAAATATATATACATATATAAATATATATATATTTATTATTTATATATAATATATATAGCAAACAAAATTATACCTATAATTTAAAAGTTAGATGAAATAAAGAAATTTTGTGAGAATATCATACATGTCATAAAATAAATGATTAATGTATAAGAATAAAAAATTACAGAAAAATCATCTATAATTTCTAAAACCATTGATGATAAAGGAAAGCAAGTTTAACTTTTGGAAATAAACAAAATATTAACAGAAAAAATTACACTTTTATGATTATCCTCTTGATAGAAGAAGAAAAGACTATTGGTTACTATTAACATTTATTTATCATAAAATCTTTGGCACCCTAAAATAGAAGTAATATCCTGTCTTGGCCTTGAGCAATCCTCCCACCTAGGCCTCCCAAAGTGCTAGAATGACAGATACGAACCACCATCCCTGGCCTGTAAGTCAATTTTAAAAGAGGATATGTACTGTAAACCTTGTAATATACATGTGAAAAATGAAGATCTTCATCTAAACCCACCAGAATTCTGAAATGAATAATGAAATCAAACTAAAGGAAGTGTTGGCAAGGATTGGAGCTGCTGGAACCTTCATGGTCTGCTGACAAGAATATAAACTGTTAAAATTCCTGCAGTAAATTACCTGGTAGTATTTATTAAAGGTGAACATACATGTTCCCTATTATCCTACATTTACATTTTTTGTATATAAATGTTAAAATTTATATACAAAAATTATGTTTACTAAAAAAAATTATATCCATAACAGCATTGGCTAAACATCCGCAACAATTCAACTCTTTATCCACGAGAGTGGGCTATGATGCCACGACACTCTAGACGGGGTCACAGAGTGAGACCCTGTCTCAGAAAAAACAAAACAGGGAGAGAAGGGGGGGAGGGAAGCCTCATAACATAGATCAGGATGATTCTATTTATTGCTATTTATTTATGTATAGAATTACACCTACCTCGTTGATTTGTAGGAAGTTGGAATCGTGATTATCCTTAGAGGGGATGGGAGAGAAGGGGCCACAGAAGTTTTCTGGGGATACTCATAATATCGTTTTCTGGATCTGAATGCTGGTTACCATGGATTTGCTCACTTTATGAAAATTTATCAAGCTATGTATTTGTGCTTTTTGCATCTTTGGGGGTTGGTATATCCCCAAAGTGTTTAATGGAAATGATCCTATACCCTCATAAAATACAGTCAGTCGATGGCATTATTAGTATTTGCGAGCTCCTGTAATGATCTTAAATTGTAGCAATGATGTCTTAAGGATATTTTGATCACTCCTTTCCAGAAAAGATTCTTTAGCCTCCTTCTCATGTCAGCAAGTGAACGGTTTTATTACTGGGCATGATCACAGAAAATAAGAATTGGAAGTAAAGGGAAGTTAGGACTTGGACAAAGTTTTCACTGGATTCTGTAGATTTGGAAGACAGGAGTTTGTATAAATGGGTGGTTTTCCCAATGTGTTCCTGGGCCGGCAGCTTCAGTGGGCACCACCTCTCGACCTACTGACACCAAAACTCTGGGGATGGTCCCAGACATCCGTGAGTTAACAAATCTGCCAAATAATTCCGAGGCCTGCTGACTTTTAAGATGTACAGATACACAATTGAACCATAGAGACGCCACCTGTTCTTTTCTTTTTTGTTTTCCTTTGCTCTTCTTTCTCCATTTAGCAAGTTATCAGGCACACTTTTGGTAACCAATACATCCTTCTGAATGAATAAGTCATGTTTTGCATGTGAAACAGTACGTAGTTGTTTACTGAACTGAATTTAATTAGTTGTATTCCACATACAGAAACAGGACCAACAGAATGTGAATGAATGTTCATGCTGCTATTTTTCTTCCTCTGCTACTTCAGTAATCATGCATGTGAGGAAAGGAAGAGTGAAAGAGAGGAATCTAATTTTTGTTGGTATTTGAATAGCTCAAAATCATAAAGCTCTTGATGCTGTTTCTAATGTTTGAAAAAAACTTCTGATAGAGACAAAAAAAATCATAGCTCATTGACTCGTGCACAGACAAAATGAAAGTGGAAAAAAAATCTCTGGCAAGAGAGTGAATTTTTATTTAAAAAGGAATCGTAATAAAAGGGTTAAAAATCACAAAATACAGGGAGGCTACAATGAATTGTCATGAATTGAAGTGAGACACCAAGGTTCTAGCAGGGAATCGAGCCAGTGCAATCAGAGGGAAGCGATCAGTTTACGTAAATATGAAGGCCCGTGTGGGGCCCACACATGTATGTCTCATGTATGTTTCATTCGAGTAAGCCACTAATGGGTTACAATTGGCTTTTGCCTTCACAGAAAAAGCAGTAGATTTGGGTAGCCCTGAGGAAAACACAAAGACAGTTTTCTGGTCATCTGGGAACAGATACTTTGAAGCTTTTGCAGCCATTGTCTCCAAGGTTCTTGCCTGGAGGCACGGTCCAGAGGTTGACAAAATGTCTTTACATTTTGTCAAATGCCTAAAGATCTTAGCACTGTGGAGAAACAAAGTCATAGACCCATTTAAGGTTAACTTGTTGAGTACATGAGGAAATAGCTCTCCTATAGCTCTGTCTCTCTTATTTTTATGTAGATTTTTAAAGACCTAAAAGTAAAAGAGTATTGTGCTGTTTTCCGGACAGGATATCTACCACTTAAGTTTAAAGTTAAATAATTAATATTGTAAATCACAGATTAAGTGTGCACATGACTGCAAAAGTATATAAGGTAGTCAGAAATAAAGTTAATATGCTACATGCCACAACAGAGCTTGTAGCCTGCTTCTTGTGCCCTTCTTAACATTACAGTGTGAATCTACACCTGAGGCAAAGCTATAGCCCCTTGCGTCTCCGGTCATGCAACAAGAGAATGTGATGTTTCATTGATATAGCTCAGAGATAAAAAAAATTAAAAAAAATTTTTTAAATTTTCACTTCACTACACAAGATCATTTACGGTACACACATTTAGTATTTTAAATTTCACTGAAGAGTCTCCATGCTAGAGTTTCCCTCATACCTATTGGCACGTAGAAAATTTCAGTGTTTTAGAATTAGGGTCTCTGAGTAATTTGCTGCTTCAGAAGTGAGCCAAAAGAGCTTGAAGGCCACCTGTCTCCTCTTCTGCCTTAAGGCTTTGAACTTTATTTATTTTATTTTATTTTGAGACAGAGCCTCAAGCTGTCACCCTGGATAGAGTGCTATGGCATCACAGCTCACAGCAACCTCCAATTCCTGGGTTCAGCGAGTCTCCTGCCTCTACCTCCCAAGTAGCTGGGACTACAGGTGCCCACCACAACGCCCAGTCACTTTTTGGTTGCAGCCACCATTGTTGTTTGGTGGACCCAGGTTGGATTTGAACCCGCCAGCTCAGGTGTACGTGGCTGGCGCCTTAGCCCGTTGAGCCACGGGCGCCGAGCCAAGGCTTTGGACTTTAAATGTAGCTCTCTCCCACTTCTCCTTACTCTGCTAACCACTTGAAGGAACTATATTGAATTAGCTCATATGCCATTGGTAAGTGGGGAAATGTCATCAGCATAATGCACGTTTACATTGATTCATACATGTCTTTTTCCAAATTGTTAACATTTCATACCGAAACCAGCAGGTGCATAGCTGAACACAAGCTGAAGAGGTCTATAGTCCTCCACATGGTAACAATTTACCTGTGTTTTTTCCTGACCTGTTTTGAGCATGTACTTTGTCTACTTTGCCCGTGGTTCTCTCATGGTGCCTTGGCTCTCGTCTCTGGCGTTCAGCTACTTCAGTGTATCCCGACGTCCCTTCCATCCAGTGCTCTTCAAATTTCCTTAGAAATTAAAACCCTACCTAGCATTTCCTGAGGGATTTTATTATTTACCAGAAATCTAAGATTTTTTAAATCTCTGCCCGCATGCAAATAGTTATTGTTTTTGTTTATTTTCTAGCCACATTATATAAATTTGAATGACCCTACCATACCCCTTCTTATTTTTAATGCATGACTCTGAAACATCGCGAGGCTGTGTATAATGGGCATTTTATTTGCAGAGCGCTCAGGATTCTCTGAAATCAAACAGATTGGTAGACAGTTCCACTGAGAGGCTTCATGAGCTGGGCTCCTCTGAACCTCACTCCCCTCAATGCCTGTCCCTCATTTAGTGCAAACATTTGTGGTCAACTTCAATATCAGTGCTACTATGTCTCACTGAGTGTGAACAATGAACAGATGGCATTTTTATTTCCCAGTTCAGGACTTTTAAACTACCCCACTCCATACACAGAGGCTGGTGTACAAAAAAAAAAAAAAATTCTCAGGATTCCCCCCTTTCTGCTCCTATTTCAATGACCAGTTGCCTATCCTGTACCCTTTCATCCAAAATGGTTTTGTTTTACCATTAACTTCTTGTCTCTCATTTCTTGGCTCAGATTCCCCACGGTGATGGGTATTTCTGTCCCCTCTTTATGTGGAATTCACTTTGGCTCTCCTTGGGCATCTGCGCCGGGGCATTTCCATGTGGTTTCTCCTTTCTCCATCTCCCTTGTTCCACTTCTGAGCTCCGTGGAGTCCCATCTACCAGGCTAATTTCTCAGCAGCATCTCTCATCAGAACAGCCCTGGCCAATCCCTCAAACGAAGTTGATTTAGTAAGACTGATGTGGGAGCACATAATGGCATTTTTGATCTTGTAGGCTTACTTTCAAAGGCACTTTGCCTTCCAATAAAGCTATGCCTTTTCAATCTTTATATCTGCAAAAGCGATCAATCTATTAGCACAAGCCCAGAATTTCATCTGCACTACAGAACCCTAGGCCTTTGCTTCTTCATTGATATTGTCGTTTAAATTTTATTTTATATTCTTGTAGCTTCTCCAAGCATGTGGCATTACCTTGCACATGAGAGGATATTTGTGTAGTAAATAAAGGCATGTTAACTCCTTTAGGTCAGTGGCAGGTCATTCTCCCAGCCTGGTGATGTTCATATTGACTCAGAGTTGGCAAATTCAAGGTCTACTAGGTTGAAATAACATAACCATGACATTGTGTAACATTTAACCCTACAGGATTTGTTTCACAAAAAAAGTAGTTTTTATTAACATCTTTAAGAATTCACACAACATTTCTATTTGGTTGCATATTTTATTTCATTTGGCCAAAATCTTTCTTAAAGAGAAAGTTAGTTCAACGATCTGCCATTATAAGCAACAAAGCTGTTTGTCTTTCCAAATGTGTACAAAAGAGAACACGGCAATCATATGTCATCAGCTGAAGGAATCTATTGAGTGTTGAGCACAAATGATCAATGATTCATTTGTATATGTAGAGTATAGGCAGATGAAATAAAATGTCTCTAACTCTCAGGAAGCTGTTTCTCCAGCCAAATTTATGGAAGGAAACACCATATTTGGTAAATATAAATAAATATGATATAATTATTTCCACTTAAAAAACATAACAGCTCTGTAGGAATTAGAAAAAGCCCTACTTTTAATCTTAGTCAGTTGAATCATTTTTGATTGAAACCTATTTTTGTGCTGGTATTGAGTCAAATAAAACTGCTTTAAATATATCCATTCTATTTACAATTTACCAAAATAAAACATTTTCAATATTATTACCACATACTGTAACTTACATGTTGAATCAACAGATGATAAAAATAAAAAATACATAATGCTGTATTGTTTTTAGCTCACTATGATCAGTACCTTAATTTAAATGCTTGCCTTCCTAAAATAGTAAGCAGTTTGCTAAATGTCAGATTATATTAGGAATACAATCTACATTTTAAAATCTGGTTAATGTTAATTTAAAAAACAGCTACAAAATAACATAGAAAATTAAAGAACATTTAATAGCACTTAATGTAAACTCACTAAATTATGTCAATAAACATCCATCTATTTGTATTGATGCTTTTCTGTATGTTTTTGCATGAGATTTTTGCCAGTTAGGTAATAATTGAAATGAAAGATGTAATGATCACTTATCCTTTATTCAAATATTTGAAGTTTTTAAATAAATAATAAACATGGCTCAGTAATGGAATATAGCTTCTCTAATTTTAAGATTTGTATGCATGTGATTTAAAATATTTATTTGATTTTATACCATGCTGTGCTGAGGGAAAACAGCAGAAATATTACATTTAAATGGAGTCAGAGGATAAAGACATTTTTTCAAAGTCAAGCACTCTGCTCATTGCTGGCATGCCCAATGGTGACTTATTGTTCTGTACTTTCATCCAGTTAGTGGGGACAACATTATGACATTGCATTTAAATAGTACTTTACAAACTTTTATGAGCAATTATATTGCCTATACTTTAAACAAGCTTTTATGGCCTATTTGTATTATTTTAACTATTTTAAATATTATACTGAAGGCAATGCTTTTTGGTCTGTTTTGCATTGTTATAAAGGAATACCTGAGACTGGGTAACTTATAAAGGAAAGTTTTATTTGGCATATGGTTCTGCAGACTGTACAAGAAAATCATACCAGCATCTGCTTTGGGTGAAAACTTGGGTGAGCTTCCAATCCAAGTGGAAGGTGAAGGGGGGGAGCAGGTGTGTCACATGGTAAGAGAGGGAACCAGAGAGGGAGGAGGTGGTGTCAGGCTTCATTAAACAACCAGCTGCGGTGCAAAATAATAATGTGAGAACACATTCAGTATCACAGGGAGGGCACCAAGCCATTCATGAAAGGTCTGTCCCTGTGACTCAAACACCTCCTACCACACCACCTTTTCAATACTGGGGATCAAATTTCAGCACAAGATTGGAGGGGCCAAATGCACAAAACCATATCACCAATAATGGTAAAAAAAAAAAAAAATTACCACTATCACATTGCAATGTATCAGAAAAATCTTAGTCTTTGATATATGAAATTTGGAGATTATCATTACTGATCATGTCATTCTTTCTGATCTTCTAGGATGGAAACGTTTTCACTAAAAGAACCTCAGAACGATGGACTACCATTGAGACATTACAAAGGTGTCGGGTTCTCAGTATCTTAATTGTTTCTAATGTTCTGAGACAGGAGAATGTTCCCAAAGGATCGTTATCCTGTGTGGAGCCACACAGTGATGAGCAGTGTGAAGTTCATAATTATTTACCCACCACATCAGTATAACTTACAGATGAAGACGTTCTCAAGAGTGAGCCAGACCTGGGTGTGAATTCTGCACATCCTGCCTAACAACTGTTTGAATCTGAGCAAGTTACTTAATCTATAATAATCTTAGGTACATTATGTTTTTAATAGAACTTGCCTCATAAAGTTATCATGAAGGTTATTATGAAATAATTGACCAGCTAAGTACTTAATGGAGTGCCTGAAATACATTAATACAGTATTTGAAAATATTAGCTTTACCAATATTAACATCTCCATCATATTTTTTGATAAATGTTCTCCCCCAATAACATGTCATCAATGGGTAACAAAGAAAATTTGCTTGGCAATGGCAAAACAATTTCTTTACCTTCCTTCTAATATGGATACTATATTACGGATATTATCTCTTTGAATCTGGAAAGATCTCTGAGACATCTGTAGCTCCAGGAATGCCGTTCATTTCCTTCGGTCTTATATAATTCATCAACAACATCATGCCTACCTTTGTCCCTCACAATGTTCCTCAGCATAGGGTTTTGGCTACATTGCATGGCAATGGCTCTGGTGTCACATTTTCCCCCGTTGATATCACTGAGAATAGTGAATATAAAATTATCTACCTTCTACTTCACCACAGAAGACACAATTGCTTTGTCATATGGGTATACAAGGCCTGACAATTAAGTTCACAAACCTGCCACTGTGCTCTTAAGTTGATGACTCTATATAAACACCTCAGTAAGGTTTCATGACCTTGGAGTATCAGCATCTCAGAGCTGTGTTCATGTTGAGGTATGGCAGTGTCTTGCTGAGGGTGTTCGTTATTGTTGTTGCAAATTTTTCCCTGTCATAACAAGAATGTCAGAACTTGAATCAGAGCAATGAATGAACATTAAATTTCTTGTTATACAAACTTGGCAAGAGTGGAAGTGAAATCAGGGACACTTTAATAGGAGTGTATGTGGATAATGCCATGAGGAAAGCAGTGTTGTACAAATGGATTAAAAAGTTTCTCTGAGGGAGAGAAAGCGTCACTGATGAAGAGAGGTCAGGGTGGCTAGGAAGGAGCAGAACTAATGAAAATATTGCAAAAATTTGTCAAATTGAGTGTCAAAATCACTGTGAGAAGTAAATATCAATAGAGAAAAAGGAAAATATTAACTGAAAATCTTGGCATGAGAAAGGTGTGTGTAAAACTGGTCCCGAAAGAGCTCACTGATGAACAAAAGGAAAGAGCTCACCGAGAGCTGTCTGTGAGGGAGTTTTTAGTCAGTCAACAAATAACTGTGTTGGAACACCCTTCCTACCCACCCGATCTGCCCCCCAGTGACTTTTTATTTACCCAAAGATAGAGGAAGTATTCAAAGGAAGACAATTTGATGACATTCAGTACATCAAGGATAATAAGAGGACATTTCTGATGGCCACTCCAGAAAAAGAGTTTCAAAATTGCTTTGAGTGGTGGACGAGGCTCTGGGGTCGGTGCATGGCTTCCCAGGGGGAGTACTCCAAAGGCGACCTCAGTGGTGTTCACCAGTGAAGTGTGTAGCTTCTTCAGGGGAGCACCTCAAAGGTGACTGTGGTGATGGTCAGTAATGAGGTATTCAGCCGTGAGACCTTTTCTAGGACAAGTTTGTGAACTTAATTGTCAGACCTAATGTGAGATTCCTCAGTTTTTCATAAAGCGTGTGTAATCTCTGTCTAACTTACAACTGCTCGTTCTACTTCTTCCTCACACATCCAATATGAAGCTTGCTTGAATCGTGAAGCTTCTGATGTCTCTATGCTCTTACATGTTATTTTCTCCTTACATAATGTTAACAGACTACAAACCCATCCAAATTCAACTTCAAGTTTATTTCCTCTCTGAAGTTTTCCCTAGCTTGTAGTCTCAAGCAAACTTAGGGGAGAAAGTGTGTCTTCTTCTTTTTTTTTTTCCACAATGGTTCCCTGGGGAGTACAGGTAGAAAAGTCCAGAATTACATACAGAGATTTTTGAAAAAATAACCATATTCTAGACTTTACTTCCCCCAAATGCTATGGGAATAAGTGCAGGAATATATAACATGATTTTTCCCCAGGTATCTTTAATAAAATATCTACTACTTTCTTTTCCTATGACTCTGTAGAGAAACACTGATTCTTGATTTTCTACTTATTACACACACCTGGTTACTGTGCAGTCACATTTTTTGTAATTGTGTGTTTCTATATTTGTCACCACCACAAAATAACTCAAGGGTAGATGCTTTTCACCTCTTTAATCCCAAGAATGTACAGTCCTAAATACCTTCTGAAAATCAATAAGTGTGCCTTTATACTGATGCATGAATAAGATATTTGAAGACCATATTCCTTATTTTATCTTTACTTAACAAGAAACCTCAAATAGAATAATACAATGCATACTAATTATTTTTAGTTCCAAATAGAGAAAGGACATTCTAAGCATTAAAATTCAAATATTTTTGTCTGTAAAAAAGCCCAAGGTCACTATCCACTTTTACTGTACATAATAAGGTTAGTTTTCTGGTATCCTCACAGTAAATCCTTGAGTAATAACAAATTGAGTGTTTGGTTTGACTTTTTATGCAGAAAGACGTACAATCCTCAGGAAGAACTGATAGACTGACAAGCTAACAACAGACATCAACCCTAAGAGAGTCATAAATCCTAAGACAGTTGAGAACATTAGGATTCCTTAATACTAACAAGAAACATCTCCATAGATTTATTACTCAGGCACAACACAAATAAGACAAATGCATATTCACAGTCATTCTGACTTATATCAAAACGTTAAATTGTGGGGAAGGGAGGGGAAGGGAGGGTGATGGGTGGGTCCACACCTAGGGTGCATCTTAGAAGGGTGCAGGTGAAGTTCACTAATTGTAGAGTATAAGGGTTTAAACACAATAACTAAGAAAATGCCATGAAGGCTAAGTTAACTAGTTCGGTGAAAATATTTCAGACTGTATATGGAACCAGAACATTGTACCCCATGATTGCATTATTGTACACAGCTATGATTTAATTTAAAAAAAACAGTTAAATTGTTTCTAAGATTAAAGAAACATTTACAATAGAATGTATTAATACATGATAGGCATTTGTATGCATTGACTACACATTGAAAATAGAATTCACGTTGAAAATTATTTGAAACATTTATGTGTCAGATTCCATTGTGATAGAAGTTGAATAGCACACAAAGAAGTGAGGTAGACCTGTGCAAAATGACATAAGGTGATAATTACCATAAAAGAATGAAATATTACCATCGGATCACATAGGGAGGTCGCGCCTGGAGTTGGAGATTTATGAAATGGATTAGAGAAATAATAAGTAAGTTGGGTCTTACAGAATGGGTAGTGGTTTAACAGGGTGAAAACAGAAGCTCATAAAGAAAGCTTGGGGTGTTTGGGAGGAAGGTATGGTGTTTGATGTCCCAGAAGCATATGCAGGTGAGGATGAGTTGGGAGATGTTGAAAGGAGGTGGAAAGTCTCACAAGCCACTTTGAGGATAACTGAGTCGACACTACTGGCAACAGGGAGGTAGAAAGATTTGTAACAAGGGACGGGTATAACCATATGTGTTTGTTGGAGTCAGAAATCTCAAGTAGATGAGCAGATTTCGCAAAGTGACCAGTTAGGTGGTCGTGACAAGAGTTTAAGTATTTAAAGGCTTGAAAAAAAGGCTAAAGGGAAATAATATACTAAGAAGGTATTTAAAACTGATTAGATTGGAAAAAACTAAGATAAAAATGGAAGTACTGAAGATGACTTCCTAACGGACAGAGGAAAATCAATACAAGGCACTCCTTTGGGCAGACAGTAACAAGGGCAGTCTTAAATATGCAAAGAGTGAATGCAATGGCTGACAGTGGGGCTTCCGCGTAGAATGCTTCATAAACAGAAGCATGCGCCACAGTTCTGGAAAGCTGGGAGAGCAGGAGATTCATATTTGATCGTTATTACTCATCAGAGTGGATGAGCACCTCGGGTAAGAACATACAGAATACAAACAAAAAACATGATCACAGACAGAACTCTGAGAAGTAGCATTACTTTAAGGATAAGGAGAGAATATAGGTGAACAAATGCAGAAAAGAAGCAACGCTGGGGATGATCAGAAGAGGAAAAGAGAAGTCTTGTTCTGTGTTCCCAGGAGAGAGTGTCAAGGCATCAGCAATGCCACATGTTGCAGAGAAGTGGAGCAGAGAAATTATTATTCCATCAGACACTCACAGGGGCCACGCACTACTTCATCTCCTTTGGGAGATTTGCAGGGCCAGTCATCAATAATTTGTCCAGATTGACAAGCTAATGAGAGCACTGGAATGTAAACAGTAGCATCAAGTTCTTTTCTTATAAGTTTGACCGTGAAGGCACTCATGGGAAAAGTCAGATGATATTAAATTTTATGTGGGATATTCTTTTGATAAACAGCGGAGTTTTGACTGATTGCAAAATGAAATTCTTCAACAAAATTGTTAGTTCAATGTAGGTCACTGTAATGCATTGAGTTCTTGTACACGGACATACATGTTTGCCTGAAGTAAGTGCTATACTTTCCCTTAGAGGGAATTTGGATTTTTAAATAAAAATTACAGCTTATTTTTCAACTTTTAAAAATAGTATCTATAAAAGCTATTTATCTCTTTTCCCTGGAAAAGCCTCAGTTGTTCTAGTTTAATCTCATTTCCTCAGAAGTTGGACTTTCCAAGTCAAATGATGATGAATGATAATTATTCTGTAATGAAGCCTCAACTTGGCATCAAAAAGCTGGGCAACTTGGAATGAGATAAAAATGTTGTATCTAATTACTATGTTTTAGTAATGAAGATGAACATTTTTGTACTTTCTAGACTCTGAAAGCCTTGTTCTATCATTTTTGCTTTTGTGGCAACTCTGTTGCAAGATTCTCTCACTTTAAATTATAATGAGAACAATGAAAAAATTAAACGTTTCAGAAAAAAGCCTAAAAGATATTGAATTTCAGAATTTTTTTTGAAAATTAGGCTTATTTTAATTACAACAGAGCCATAGATTTCACAGACAAGTGACCATATGAGTTACATGGTTGTAGGACACTTTAAGATGGTACAGTTGAAAAGTTATGCTTCAGTGAATACTTTAAAAATTCAGAATATAAAATGTAGGTTTTCAATAACTGAAAAAAATTTCCAAAATACAATTAAGTCTATCAAACTGTTGTCATAAGATATAGTTACCTTAGTTGGAGCCCATATAGCCTATGGCTAGGAGGAGTGAGAGTTATAAGAAATACCTGTGTTGCTCGATCATGGAACACCTGGGTGGAAAGGGCATAGAGAGGGATTTAGCTCTCCTAGCAAGCACGAGAGCTCGCGAGATGAGAGCAGTGGTGAATTGGCACCTGTGGTGTTGAGAGGCACGAGATCAGCCTTATATTAGGCTGGAGGCGAAGGCAGTCAAGGAGCATGCGCATTCTATCACGGACCCGCTTACTGTGACTCTGTCTCTTCTTCCGCCTACAGAACACTAACACAGCATCTCTCTGCTGAACATTACTAAGCTCTGCTAAAGACTAAGATCTATCCTTCTAAGAAGACTGCTTTACTCTCTCTAAGACTCTCTCTCTCTCTCTAGCTAAAGTAGCTAGCCCTCAGGCACCTAAGGGAAACTGAACCTGAGCAAGGTAACTTAGCGGTCCACGTCCGGAACCTAGTTAAGCGGGCCTGAGACCTGGCCAGTCCAGGGCCCTGGCAAGAAGTGTCAGAAGTGACCTGTGACATACCTTATTATGAGTAAATATAAAGTAGGAAAGAGTGGCTTCCTAGAATGTTAATAAAAATATGATCGAGAAAAGAGTGCACTGACTTGGGGCCCGTAGCTCAGTGAGTACGGCTCTGGCCACATATACTGAAGCTGTTGGGTTTGAGCCCGGCCTGGGCCTACCAAGCAACAATGACAACTACAACAAAAAAATAGTCGGGCATTGTGGCGGGCACCTATGATCCCAGCTACTTGGGAGGCTGAGGCAAGAGAATTGCTTAAGCCCAAGAGTTTGAGGTTGCTTTGAGCTGTGACACTATAGCACTCTACTGAGGGTGATGTAGTGAGACTCTGCCTCAAAAAAAAGAAAAAAAAAGAAAGAAAGAAAAGGGTGCTCCCTGTCTCTTTACATCTCATGCAAGTTTTGTAAGGACACAAGCAGGAAATAGCTGCCTCAGGAAAATTCTCTAAGAGACTTAACATTGTATTTCTGTTGTTTTATACATCACAATTTAATTTGCACATGGGAAATTATCTTTGATATGTGCAGTTCAGGCTAGTCACAGAATAGGCAAATAAAAACACACAAGTAAAAGAAAGTATATAAAGAAAAGTATGCAAAGAAAAATGTAAATTTTTTTATAATCATTTACATCATTTGTAGAACTCATATCCTATACCACAGGAAGAAACTTTAATGATCAATGTGAAGGTGGAAAATTTCCAAGATTTTAATATATTAAATGTTCAAAAAGAGCATATAATTTAATTACTGGAGTCAATAGTATGTACACAGATGTACGTACACACAAATACACCTATGAATAGTTGCTGTTTACAATAATTTTATAACCTATCGTATGCTAGAAAATAGACACATATAAGACTAGCCCTGAAGAGAAGGAGGAGAAGTTCTATAGCAGCACATGGGATCACTTGATTAAAAAAGAGTTATTTTAATCTTACATTTTTTTTTTTACAACTTTCAAGCTCCCTCATTTAATCCTCGGAGTAACCCTAGGAGGTCTATAAAATCTTAATTTAAAGAAAATATAAGTGACTGGTGGTGGGCAATATCTTTGTAACCAGATGGACGGGGTTCAATTGTTTACACCATTTACTAGCCTAGTCTAGTTAATAATAGATCTTTTTTTCAGATTTCTCTAATGTAAAATCAAGAAAACAATGCTACTTAGAGAGCTACCATCTGAACCGTAAGATGTAATACTTGTTTAGCAATTAAATTTTATAAAACCAATTAAACACTAACAAATACAGTTATTCCCAAATAATTCACCTTTTATGAGTTAAGGTAAATTGTCTCCTACTTCATGATGTAGCAGAGAAAATATCTTGACTATTAAAATGTAATGTGCCTTCTCCAATATTTAGTTTATTTCTTCTCACTTACATTGATTATGTATAGGCTGGCTTAAGAGCAGGAATCATCACCATAGTTTTGCAGGCCTCTCTAATTCTATGAATTGGAAATATAGATTTGGAACTTTTACCAGTATACATTGACTGTCAGTAGCATTTCTTGAAAATGTCTTACTTTTTCCCTGTTGACCTTGTGGTTCTGTAAGACGTTATATATAACGTGAGACAGAATCTCACTATGTCGTCCTGGGTAGAGGGCCGTGGCATCACAGCTCACAGCAACCTCAAACTCTTACAGGCGATTATAAGTGCCTGCCACAAAGCCCGGTTATTTTTTTGTTGCAGTTGTCATTGTTTAGCAGGCTTGGCCAGGTTTGAAATGGCCTCTGTGGCGCCCTAACCACTGAGCTATGGGTGCTGAACCTAAGATATTATATTTTGAATGACTCCACCATTAGATAGTAAATAGAGGGCGTCAAGTTCAGTGGTTAGTGCTCCAGCCCTGCATCCCAGGGGTGACAATTTCAAATCTCATCTGGGCCTGATTAACAAAAAAAAAGTCTTAGCTAGTAATACACGCCAGTAAAAGAAAACTATGCAAAGAAAAATGTAATTTTTTTTTTATAATTTATCTACATCATTTGGAATGGATGTGGAACTTTTCCTCAGAGGGAAACAAGAAAAAATTTCATTGAATTTTTGTTGAATTGCATGCTGTTTCCACCAATTTGCTAATTTACGTCAGCAATATAGCTAGGTTTATCCGCGTTTGGGATGGCGGAAGATCTGATATGTCTCTTGATCATTTTCATCTGAATTGCAGTCAGCTCTTGCTATGGTCAATTTCTTTCTCATATCTACACTCTAATAAAAATTATAGTAATATAATAATAATGATAACCAGAGCTACAAATATTTATTGGGCATCTGCCAAAGGCTAGGCACTCTTTAAAAAATTTTAATATATACTAAGTAATTTTATCATTGCAGAAATTAAGAGAGGTGAGTCTCAGCTTGCTATTGATACTTGATATTTTCAAATAAGGAATTTGAGGCTGGGGTATATTAAATATCTCACCCATGGTCACACAGTTTAAATAGTTCAGATTTTATCTTCAGTGATAGAACTGTTTGTTACCTTGTTATGATCTTCTATATCATAGAGGTATGGAGTAGAAGAGGCCAGGTTTTCTGCAAATATAACTTTTGTTTTATTTATTTATTTTTTTTGTAGAGACAGAGTCTCACTTTATCACCCTGGGTAGAGTGCTGTGGCATCACAGCTCACAGCAACCTCCAACTCCTGGGCTTAGGTGATTCTCTTGCCTCAGCCTCCCGAGTAGCTGGGACTACAGGTGCCCGCCACAAGGCCTGGCTATTTTTTGTTTTAGTTTGGCCGGGGCCGGGTTTGAATTAAGAATTAGGGATAGGAATCTGGTTTCATCTTTTCCAACTGCCTAAGAAGTTTCCAACTGGTCAGTTGAAGTTTTTCTGTGCTGACTCAGGATAATGAGCAGACATTCTATGTGTACTGAAAATCATTGCAGAACTCTAAAGCCCACCTTCTCTTATTTGTGGATTAGACTTTCTGAGTCACCATGATTGCAAATCCCCTCATGACTACTTCACTAAGTAAACTTATTTCTGACCTCACAGTCCTGAGTCCTAAAGGTATTAGTTTGTGAAAAAAGTAATTAAATTCACTATTTATGAAGAAAAATGGAATGACTCTGCATACACCAGAATTTTGAAATAGATAATCTCCTCTAGACTGGGAGAAAAAATACTGAGATGAGAATTAGTGACCAATCAGAAAAAACAATTCAAATACACATTCTATTAGAGTATCAAAATTATTTTATATGATACTGTAAAGGTGGATACGTGTCATTATTCATTTTTCAAAATGCATGGAATGTACAACACAAATAGTGATCTCTAAAGTAAGCTATGGATGTTGGTCCATAATAATGTACCAATGTTGGCTCATGAATTGCAACAAATATACAACATTAACGCAAGGTGCCAAGTAACAGCTGAAATTGTATGCATGTGGGAGGTGGAAGAAGTGCAATTTTTGTTCAATTTTTCTGTAAAAAGTTAAGTCTATTGGGCGGCACCCATGGCTCAAGGAATAGCCACGGGCGGCACCTGTGGCCCCATATGCTGGGAGTGGCGGGTTCAAATCTGACCCCAGCCAAAAACTGCAGAAAGGAAAAAAAGGTAAAGTCTATTGATTTAAAAACTTAAAACACCGATTACAGGATACAGGGTGAGTTAAGTCAAATGAATAAATATAAGGGGGTACACAGAAGTAGCCATCTATAATCCCTATACTGAATTTTATAAAATAATGTTTTCAAAATAATCTGTTTTGTCTGTCATCAGACCATTTGTCCCCCATCTTGACGCCATAACAACGTCCTCCAAAATGTTTATATACAATTGAATTTGAAAATGTCCAGTCTTATGGTATCTAGCCAGATTGGCCAGGGCAGTTTTCAAACAACTAAAAGGAAAGACTTCAATGCCATATTTTAAGTGAGTGTCACAAAAAAGATTTCAGTTAAATAGCAAAATGATTTAACTCTGCTTGAGAAACAATTTGCTCAAGACGGAGGAACTATTTCCATAAACGACGGGTTTGCTCATGGTAAAAGAGAATTTATCAGAATTCCCTGGCAGACTCAGTTCTGCACTCTTAATTTATTTACTGTACTTCAGATTAAAGGATTTCACAACACAAGGATGCTGTAAATATTTAAAAGGTGGTGGCTTAGGTTAGCCATTCCTAAAGCTCTCTCTGTTTAAAATTTATTTTTCCCTTACATTTAAAATGAAGATTGAGATTGTTCATAAATATTCATTTCGTGAAAATCTTCCCACCACTGTCTTCCTACAGCAGGAGCCAGCTGGTCTGAGAGGCCTTAGAGAGCAAAGTGGATTAGAGGGAGTTGGTGAGAGCCAGGAGGCCGCAGTGCCAAGTGTTACACGGCTTCTCAGGGTCCAAACCACATCTAGCAAGACCCGGAGCACCTGGGCAAGGGGACCCCAAGAGAAATGACACCTGCTGGATCACTATACAGTGCTGTCCTCAAAAACTTACATGTACCGAAGCATTTTCTATACCTTCGGAATGAAGAGCAGCTGCAAAAATAAATGTTACATAAGGAAGTTTAGAGAAGTCAATGAAATAGCTTTAGCTCGGTTGTTTTGTCTGCTTATTTGAAGATGAAAATAAGTTTAAGCATGGCCAAAGTAAGAGATGATCTTAATTTTAAAATTCCCAATTAAATATTATCGCTTGTCTAGCTTAATGAACTTTTTCATCTTTCAATTTTTATTTTTTTTAATGATCACCATCCTACCTTATTTGTGTATGTTAACATCTTTTAGGGGACTGCATGTTTTGTCCCACAGTTTCAGTATAGGATATAAGAAATCTCCATGTTATATAATTATGTTTATATCGTCTTGGAAACATCTGCATCCTGAAGTTTGATACCATTATTATATATTAGAAACCTGTCTTTACTAAAAATTAAAAAAAAACAACTAGCCAGGTGTTGTGGCAGGCACCTGTGGTCCCAGCTACCTGGGAGGCTGAGGCAAGAGAATCACTTGAACCCAAGAGTTTGAGGTTGCTGTGAGCTCTGATGAAGCCGCACTCAACCGAAGGCAAGAGAATGAGAGTCTGTCTAAAAACAATAACAACTCCCCTGCTCCCCCCAAACCCCAGCTTTTCAAGGAGCTTTATTTCTGAAACAATATTACTGCATAAAATAAATAGCATCATTAGGAGCTGCTTTGTATGTTTGTGCAAAAATGTTAATAAATGTTTTGTGTTATAAGAAAGAGGGAAGGATAAATAGATTAAAATCTATGCTAGGTTTTTAATGTTCGCTGCTACTTTCATATCAACTGTTTAAAAAAATTAAATGCCAAGAATAATTTTTGTATTGTCCTAGTTTATTTAAGTATTTTAAAATAAATTAATTGATGACATGGGCATTTAAATATCTAGACTTCAATGGAATACATCTTTTTTTCAGATTTTGTTCATACAATAACATTTTTCATTAAAGCTTGCTTGTTACTTCGCTATCGTTGTGACATAATCTTAGTGCTGTTCCGATTCCTATAGAACAAGCTTGCTGACAGCTTTTCTGTTTGAGAATTACGACACTGTCTTAGGTTCTGAAAGCAGGTGGTCTCACTGTAGAGGAAGCTCATAAGTGAGAGAATGTCATGAGCATAGTCTTTTTTTTCCCCATTTATTTTTTAATTTTTTTAAATTTGGGAATAATATAAGGGTACAAACGATTAGTTTACAATGTTTGCAGATGTTAGGTCAAGTCCTGGTGTAGTCGTGACCCGCACCCAGGAAGTGTGCCATATACCCTTAGATTGTGCCCATTAGATGGGAGCACACAGTCCTCTTCTCTCCTTCCCTGTCCCCTCCCCCAACCTTGAATTGAGTTGTTCCCATTTATTTTTATTTTTATAAAACAAAATACAAGTAGAAGTGCAATTCTGCTACATTGATCTATTGTGCTGTGGTGCACTCAGGGCCTTCACTGAGGTCTCACCCTGGAGGTATGGTGGGAAGTTAATGTCTTCCAACTGCACTGCATGGACCAGGGAAACTAAAACTGGCACCAACGATTTTATTCCATTCCACGAGACTCTGGAAGTTGAAAAGGCTTTTGAAAGACTTAAAGGTGAATTATATATTTTGGAAAGAGACATTCTTAGAAGTCAAGGTAATATTTTTAATTAAAGGGATGATGTGAAAATGACCAGTGTGTGACCGGTGGTCCAGCACACCTGAGCTAAGTTTCCGAACTGTTCTTCAGGAACCTCATCAATGCTTACTTGAAAGCACATAGACATTTATATATGTTGGGTCAATCTATTAAACTACACCAAGGGAAGGAGACTTTTAAATAGTTGATAAATTTGTGTCCTGCATTAACTACCATGATGAATAATAGTGACATCTATAGGACTGAGCTTCTAACACAGGGTAGAGATTGGTGGTTATAGATAGCAGCAGGGGTGGAAATAATGGGGGCAAGATTCCAGTATAAACCTGGGCTCATGCCAAAAGCCATTACTTGTGAGATAGCAGCATACCAGCTAGCAATATATCTTCTGGGTCAATCGTTTGAGCTATGGTAACAGTGTTCTAGAAAGCAAGCTCATGGCAGTAGCAGAAAATCATACTACAGAGCTTTAGAAAACAACAGCAACCACAACCCCTTACAACTGATTGAAAATTAGCCCTGGCACACATTTGTTTGTGCTCTTCTGGACCAGTTGTACCATAACGGAAGGGTTTTTAGGTGGACCTCATCAGGACTATAATCAATTACTGTCCCTCAGAGAAATCATATGAGCTGCAAAATATATATGACTGAATCACATTTGTTGGCATATTGATTACCAACACTTGTGAAAGTTCTGAGAAATATCACTAAGGGAGGTAAGTGCGGAGAAGGGATCATTTGAAATGAGCTAAATTATTGCCTCAGCCTTGAGTTAAAGGAGAATCGTGAAACTTCTTCAGAGGATGTGAGGGGGTCTCAGTGGATTGTGATACCACCAAGGACTAATGAGAAAACACAGAAAGTACGGCTTGAGGTTTGTCTATTAATAACTGTTTTTCTTTCCATATAAGTTTTTAAAGTATTATTTATATACGTTATGCCTACTTAACATAGTTTGAATGCTGAATTTCCAAATTTGCTCATAGTTCTTCCTATCTTGATACCTTTATCTTACATGAACGAGAAGCTGTGCCTTAAAGTAATAATTCGCTCTCAATTCAATATTTTAGCTGTTTTGTGGCATCTTGTGTTATTTGCTGCTGTGCTTTATATCATTTTGCTTTCTCTTTGTAAAAGCTTTCATTTGGTGTTTGTTAGATATTTTATATGTCTCATTTGGATTTAATGAGTTATTTTGCTTTTTGATGCAATATATTGGTCTGGGTCAAAATAATTTTCCCTTTTGTTTTTTTTTCTCATGGCTAGAATATGAATGACTCACATAATAAAAGTGAGTTTATGTAGAAGCTTAGATTTAGTTGTGATTGGTTGAATGCTATTTTAATAAATACAATTCTGAATAGCAAATAGTCAAATATCTTTTATTCCATATTCAGAAAATTTTAATTTATAGAAGGGTGATACAAAGATCACTTGGCAAATGTATTTTATGAATTTCTTAAGTATCTGGAGTCAGCAGTCACTCCTCCATGAATTTATGGGACCAAACAACTCCTAAAAGTCAAGTTTCTCCTAAATTACATTTTTATTGTAAGGAAAACTAGTATGTAGCAGATGAACAGACCTCATAGAATCTTCTTCCTCCAATGCCCTAATCCCACAAAACAGCTGATACAACAAGAGTTCAGAACTTTTACTGTCACAAATCTCATATTTTTCTCTACTTAATATTGAATGTCATGTCTAGCTTTCTGAAGAAAACATGTAAAAATTAACTTTTTAAAACTGATAACAGTTTTAGTTATAAAACCCCCCAAAATTCATGCCCCATAATATAGTTTCATTAGCTTTACCTCATACACATGAAAATTTATTCACGATTTATACTATACCATGAATATATGGTTTTTTTATTTTAAGATACTATTGAATCTAATATGCAGCATACAACATTAAGATTAGTAATGTTCAGGGAAACTATTAAACATAAATGTTGACTGTATAATAATCCAATTTCAGAAATGTCATTTCCAAAAATATGTGTTTGCTAAAATCAACAAAACCAGCACTGTATTATTTTTACCTTTAGTATTGGTGAACATGTATATTTCTTTTAAGATCAGAGGCGCCTACAGTACATCTTAGAAGCTTACTAAATGTAGACTATAAATGTCTGAACACAATAACTAAGAAAATGCCATGAAAGCTATGTTAACCAGTTCCATGAACATATTTCAAATTATATATAAAACCAGCACATTGTACACCAGGATTACATTAATGTACACAGCTATGATTTAATAAAGAAAAAAAAAAAAGATCAGAGGAGCCAGTTTTGATATTGTTATGCAATCATACATATATTGGATTAGGGTAACTGGAAAACACCAAGAAAAACCTTAAAACAAACCCCAAAAGTAAAGGGAACAGAAGACCTTCCAAGTCTATGAAAATCCCGTGACACGAGGCTCCCAATCCTGCGGCCATGACTGCCTATGAGATAGAGCTGGCCTGCACCATCAGAACTCCTGAGACCTGGAGCACTACTCTACCTGGCAGGACAGCACTAACCCACAACACTGATGTGAACCCGGCAGGGCACGAGGAGGCAAAGTGCACAATACTGGCTATGAGTTTCCTGTGTGCTTTGTTTTGGTGCAGAGGAGAGCAATCTAGACCCTGTGGGAAATGCTTAATGACACTGACCAAATAGAGTTGCCAGTAGTGAGCAGTGGAGGTCAGATCTATGAAGGTGTGACTAACCTTAACAAAGCAGAGACAGCTGCCCGGATGGGGAGGCTATGTGATTTCATGACGACAAACTCCTGTAAAGGAGTCCTATTATCCTTTCTACAGCAACAGAAGTGTGGATCATCACTACATAGATCAGCTGTCTTTCTGTGAATGATTAAATAGCACGAATGCCTGATCTTACCCTTTTAGAATGACTAAAGAATTCACAATAAAGAAGGTGAACTGGGTACTGATTGTAGGCTATGACAAAAGTCTTTAAGAAACTTGCAATTATCTAGATGTCTCCTTGTAGAAAACACCGTGGGGCTGACCTTACCCAGTGCTATACCAATTGTCTATAAGTTGGACAAAAGCTTGAAATCCACCAAATCCATGCATTGCTGGGGGGAGGGGAGCAAGGGACTTTGGGTACAGCCGTGGCTGCTGTAAGTGCTTGGGACAAAGTGAAAAAGCAAACGGATCAGAAGACCACTAATAAAATTTCCCTTTACCCACCACCCTGTCCTTTCCTGCCTCTCCCTTTTTAGATCACAATTAACTGCATTGATGTGTAAGAATCTCAAGTTGTAGCTGCAGACGGGAGAGTGGAGGCTTTCATCCTCATTCTCTCCCATTTTGACAGCTTCATCTTTAATATCTACTTTCCTCAAAGCATCCCGTCTGAATGGCCCTGGATATAGTTCTTTAGGTCAAGACTTTTGGTTGTGGTGTATTTACCAAATAATTTCTGGAGTGAAGATACTGAGGAACTAAGACAAGAAGTATGCCCACCAAGTGGATGGAAGGCTCTTCTTAGCAGCCAGGCCTGCTCTGCAGAAACAGTTCCAGGTGGCTGTCCTCATTCCAGTGGAACAAGAGATGAATTAAACTGCACTGTAATTAATTTTTTTTTAAAAAAACTGATCAATGTTTTTACCTTAACACCAGAAGAACTTAGTTGGGATCAAATCTGAATGTTTACATGCCATATCTGCTTTAGAAAAAAAAATAGTTTGTATACATTTCATGAGAATAGAAGGAATTCTTTCAGATTTCTACTACCAGTTACAATATTGTGGTCAAAAAAATTTCAAACCAGTCCTTACTCCACCGCGGTATGTAAACTCCTTTTCTAAGGGGTAGAAAGAGTACTTTCTACCGTACATTTTAGAATTTCTTTCTCTCTTACCGGAGTGTATCAGGGAGATATCGTTAATATCCTGATAATGTCAAATTGGGTCTTCACAGTATCACTTTTCTAAGGCATATATATTCTAGTGACTTTGCTTTTCCACCTCGGTATGACATCAGCTTTAGTGTAGCAGTCTACCCTTCTTTTCTTTTTTTGCTTCTTCTTTACCAGAGCACTATCAATGAGTGATGGGCAATTAATAATAATTATTATATATTTAAATACATTTACATGTATAATTGCACATTTGCATTCTTAAGAATGTATACTTTTAGAGTTACAGATTATAACTGTGAGAGACAAAAATCTTCAGAGTTAAAATACATCCATGACATTAATTATTTAGAAAAGAAACATCCAAAGAGTAAGGAAGGGAGGAGGTTCTACTTGGCCTCCTCAAAATTGCAATGTTTTTTTTTTAACATGCCCTAGCCCTCATTGCTTTTCTGATCTTTGGAGACATTGTCATTAGGAGCACAAAGAAGCAGAAAGCTGAAGTTTACTCATCAATGCATACTCATGGTGCTGTCAATCATCTTGAAGAATCTGCAGTTTCCTTGACTTCTTAGGTCTTAGGTTTCCTATACCTATCCATGGACTTTCTGGAGCCCTGAACATATTTCAAGATCCTTTCCTCTTTTCTGGTACCCTGGAGAATTTCCTCTTTACTTATTTACTTTTTGTGTGTTTCTCTGCTTGTGTATCAATGATATTCTTGATGCTCTTTGTTTCTTGGGTAATTAGAAGAAGCACATAATTGCCCTTCAATACAGTTGATGTTAAACAGTGCAGGTTTAAACCATGCAGGTCAATTTATATGCAGTTTTTAAAAATAAATGATTGGGAAATAGTTTTGGAGATTTAAGAAAATTTGAAAAAAATTTACAGACAAAACATGTAGCCTAGAAATATCAAAATAAAAAAGCAAAGATTAGCCATGTTAGGATGCACAAAATATATGCAGATAGTATTCTATTTTATCATTTACTACTGTAAAATATGCACAAATCTATTATAAAAAGTTAAAATTATCTAAAACTTACACGCACATTTACACACTATGCATAGTGCCATTTGCAGTTGAGAGAAATGTAAATAAATGGACGAATTCAGTGTTAAATCACAATTACATAAAAGTAATGGTAGTACATATTGTAGGACTTCATTAATATCCACCTCCAGTTGCTATTGTGGTGAGCTGAAGGGTTGTGAGTAGCCCCTCAAAAGGTCATTTGACCCTAATCATCTACAAGTGAACAGTTCTTCTCTCCAGAAAATTTGCATGGCAGTAAAAAGTGATGTCTTACAATTCTCATGCATTTTTCATCCTGTTTGGTGCCACCACAAACCTTGAATAACACCATGGAACCCATACGAAATGCCACTAGTGGAAATGGTTTCAAGAAGCAGAGAAAAGTCATGTATTACAAGAGAAAATTGAATTCCTTGATATGTACCATAGATTGAGGTCTAGGGCTGTGATTGCCTGTCATTTCAACATTAAATGAATCCAGCGTAAGGACCACTGTAAAAAAAAAACAAAAAACATTGTGAACCTGTCACTGCTACAATGCCACCAGGAGTGAAAATCTTGTGCTTTTTGTGAAATACCTTTTTATATATAATATTGAAAATGCAATTTTTATAGGGGTGTAACAATTGCTATAAGAAAGGCATACCCATAGATTATAATGTGATTTGAGAAAAAGTAAAGTCATTTTATGACAGATCAAAACAAAAGGGAAAGTGAACATTTAAAGCTGGAGACTTTATGCCAGCAAAGGATAGTTTGATGATTTTAGAAAGAGGTTTGACTTGAAAAATGTCAAGATTAGAGGAGAAGTAGCTCCTGCCAACCAAGAGGCAGTACCATCAAGGAAGTTCCAAGAAAACAATAAGAAAGTCACTGAGAAGGAAAGATCTGTGTCTGCAAATGTTTTTTAATGCAAATATAAGTGCCATTTGCTAGAAAATCATGCCACAGAAGACATTTATTAGTAAAGAAGAAGACCAAATACCAGGATTTAAGGCAGAAAGAAATAGTGTAAATCTACTATTTTGTGCAGTTGGCTTATGATCTGGACTTGCCCTTTCTATAAAGCTGCTAATCTTCAAACCTTGAAGGAAAAAGCTAAACAACAGATGTTAGTCTTCAAATTGTATAACAAGAAAACTGGACAATTAGGATACCTTCTCTCAGATTGTTACCACTGACGCTTTGTCCCTGAAGGCAGGAAGTACCTTGCCAGTAAAAGGCTGGGTTCAAAGTCCTTTTGATATTAGATAATGCCTCTGGCCACCCAGAAATCCACGAGTTCAACATCAAAGGTGTGCAAGTGGTCTACTTGCACTCAAACACATCTCTAATTTAGCCTCTAGATTAAGAGCTCATAAGGACCTATAAGGCTCGTTACACACAGTACTCTATAGAAAGAACCTTCAATGCTGTGGAAGTGAACCCCAATGGAAGAACAGCACGAAAGTCTGGACAAACTACACCATTGAAAAATGCCATCATAATGATGGAAAAAGCCATGAAAGCCATCAAACCTGAAATAACAAATTCCTGCTGGAATAAACTGTGTCCAGATGTTGTGCATAACTTCACAGGATTTATGACAGCACCAATCAAGAAAGTAATGAAAGCAATTTCTAGATACAGATGTTGAAGAAATCAAGGACTAACAGATAGCTCCTTAGAGGAATCAGCAGAAGATGACTTGATGGAGAGGAGAGCTTCCAAACCAGTGCCAGACCACGAGAAAGAAGGGGTAGGAAAAGCAGAGTCAGAAAACAGACTCACATTAGATAAGCCGGGAGAAGGGTTCTGGTTATTCAAGGCTGCTTTGGCCTCTTTTTATGACATGGGCCCTTTTATGATACAAGCGATGAAACTGAGCAAATGGTAAAGGAAGGACTGGTATCGTATTGAAACATTTTTAGAGCAAGGAAATAGTAATTGGAAGACAGAATTACAAATGTATTTCCATAAAGTTAAACTGGCTGTTTGCCCCTCCTGTCACCTCTTCCACGTTCTCCTCTTCTTCTGCCCCTGCCACTCCTGAGGGAGCAAGACCAACCTTCCCTCCTCTTCCTGCCTGGCCTACTCAACATGAAGATGATGAGGGTGATGACCTTGACGATGATCCATTTCTGCTTAGTAAATAATAAATATATTACTCTTCCTTATTATTTCTTTTCTTTCTCTTTTTTTTTTTTTTTTTGAGACCCAGCTCAATGTGTCCTGTGTCCTGTGTTCTCCCATTGTGACGCAGTCTCATTATCTCCTCCTCATCCTGAGGAGACTGCATTGGCATCATAGCTCACAGCAAACTCGGACTCTTGGGCTCAAGGGATCTTCTTGTGTCACTTGGTCTACTTTTAGTAGAGAAGGGGTCTCACTCTTGGTCAGGCTGGTCTCTAACTCCTGAGCTTAGGCGAGCCACCTGACTCTGCCTCCCAGAGTGTTAGTGATACAGGACAGATGGCGCCCCAGGCAGCTCAGCTCCTCTGAGCTGGTAGACCTGCCGTCTCCTCCTTGGCGGTATTGGTGCGGTGGCAGCCGGCTGAGGAACCAGCGGGCTGGACGATAGGCAAGGGGTGGGGGGCCTCCGACCTCCACCGGAGGCTTCAGTGGCCAAATGGGCCAGACAACTGCTGGGGAGACACCAGCACCTTGGTGTCTCCTTCCCTTTGCACTTATGACTGAATAACAGAACCCCCATTTCCTATGCCTAGGTCAATTTCATGTAAGTTTCCTAGGTCTCAATTCCGTGAATGGACTGTGTCCATTCATTAATACATTCATTCACTGTGCCCCGGCTGAAGGGACTGTGTTCATTCATTAATACATTAATTCACCTTGCCCTGGCAGAAGGGACTGTGTCCATTCATTAATACATTCATTCACCTTGCACCAGCGGAAGAGACTGTGTTCATTCATTTCCTGGCCAAGGAACCCATACACCTATATATACCCCGAGACAGGGAGAGATTGGGAGAGAAACAGAGCAAGCTTTTCTCTCCTGACTTGAGTTCTCTTTCTCTCTACCGGGGAGCTTTAGTGTTTTTGTATTCTTTTCTGCAATAAATTCGGTCTTTCCACTGATCCGTGGTCCGCGGATTTATTCTTCAAATCACCAAGACCAAGAACCTGAAATTCCGGTAACACTAGGATTACAGGCATGAGCCACTGGTCCTGGCCATTTATGATTTTTCTTTCTTAATGATATTTTCTTTTATGTCACTATGTTATTGTAGGAATACAATATATAATACACACAGACAGCATACAGTATGTGTTAATGGGTTGTTTATGCTATTGTTAAAGCTTTTGGTCAATGGTAGTCTTACTAGGAGTTAGGCAGAGACAGGGAGATAGCTTGAACACAGGAGTTTGAATTTGCTGTGAGCTAGATTCTGTTTCATAAAAATAAAAAACATTTAAAAATTAAACGAATAAATATCTTATTTTTAATATCATTTGAACCTATAATTTCACTTCTCAGAAAACATTTGAAGGAAATAATTGAAAAGTCAGGTAAAAAGAGCAAAAGTCAGGTAGAGCAAATTTTGTCATCTGTATTACATAAGAACTAAGTTGAAAACATCCTAAAATTTGATCACAGGGAAACTAATGAAGTAAATCATGCTGCAGTTCTAAATTCGATAGTTAGGGATATTAAAGTTGTATCTTTCAGAGACATTTTAATTATCTTGGGAAATAGTTATGATGTGGTATAAAGTGGAAAAAGGAGGATTACACTTGTGCATAGGTAATAAACTTTATCTTAAAACATACACATCCTTATACAATTGCGCTCATGGACACACCCACACACAAATAGAAAGAAAAGCAATTTAGAAGAAACTTATTATGATGACATCTTGGTATGATTGTAAATTATAGTATTTTTATTTTAATTTTTAAAAATTTCTCTATTTTTTGGAATTCTTACAATAAGCATCTAGTGATTTCAAAATTCCCCAAAGGACTACATTGCAGCCAACCCGAAAGTAGCAGAATAAATCAGGAATTTTGTGAATTGTTTAAATAAGAACTAGTTTATTATCCTTCCAACCAAGGTAAAATTTTGTTTTGGTATCTAGATAAAAGGCTGAATTATTTTACGTATTTAACTGCGAGGCTTGTTATTGCAGACAACAAAAATAAACAGAAATAATCCCATAGAGTTTCACTAAATATGGGAAAAATTCTAAGCTGTAAAATTTAGGAAAGTACTACCTGATTTCTTAAATCTTTGTAAAATGCAATTCAAGAAATTATATAGGAAGATTTGAATTTCTATATAATGAAAAGGGGCAGTGATTCATCAGATTCAAGACCATAGAACAGGTTTATACTTGTTAACCTTGAATTAATCTTCATTCAGAAAATATTTCTACTTTTAAGCTCATTTCATGAGTCTTTCAGGACTTGTCTAATATTGCCTAATTTTAGCCTAACAAAATATTTGGATAATCTTGGAATTTGATTTAATGAAACACCTCCTCTTCCAATAAGTTATTAGTAATACATTAGTTTCTCCAGTGATTTAACACATTTATCTTTCTAATTATTCTGGTTGAACTAATGTCATCACCCTGCAGGTAGTTCTTGGTGGGAGATCATATTACTTCTACCCAGGCCTCAGAGTTTCAAAGGATTTAGCTAAAGATTTTAAGTTTATACTCGTGAATCCACCCCATTGATCTAACTTAGTATGAAAAGTATGCAGTGGGTTGGGTTAAGCACAGCAATTTAAATCTCTTGCAGAGATTCAAAGAGGAAATTTAAAGTGGTCATTAGTTTTGAAAGAAATAGTAGTATAATTTATCAAGCATTCCATATAAGGAATGTAGATACTATGTGACTAATGTTATTTATTACTAGATGAATGTTACATTAAAAACAATAAGAATAAAATGTAAGTACTAATGGAAAAGAACAAAATTATTGATGAGTCCCTGATCACTATTACTTATAGGTTTTTGTTTTCGCTTTTTTAATACGTGGACCAGTTTCTTGTATAGTATCTCATTTTACATGGAATTATCCCTTTTTCACTTAGGTTCATGAGCACACTCAATGTTTCATGCTGTGATAAACAATGAAACTAGTATTTTATGCCTTAGATCATTTAGATAAATGTCAGTTTGATTTTTATAAAGCCAACCATGGTGCTTAGCTGTTGAAGAAAATAGATGTTAGTGGCCAAACTTCCAATAAATATATGCAAAGCTACTACATTTAATATTTATTACTAATGTTTAAAATTTCAGGCTTGGCATGGACATTATTTACCATGAAAATCATGAAATGTAGTTATATTTTGCTACTTATTAATTAGAACCACATGAAATGGCCATTTTTAAGAGTTATACATGCTGAACATGCAAATTTGATATAGTTTAACCTAATACTTTCTTTTCCTGAAATCTTAAATTTGTCTTTAAGTGAATTACAGATCAGAGAATAAAGCATACTTAAAAAATACTTTGTATTATCTCAATGTGTAATTTTAAGCATATAAAGTTTGTAGTTCTTTGTTAACTCAAGTCTTATCTTTTCTATGGCCATGCTGGACTCGAATGAAAGGCTGTCCTGTTTGACTCTATTTGTTTTGATAATAAATGATGTTGCAATTTACTTTTCCTACCTAAACTCTATGTGCCAAGCAAGAGATGTGCTGTATAAATTCTAGCCTCAGTTCTGCACAAGAATGCCTAGAACAGCCTGAGAGGAGATAAAAGTCTTGTTAAAAAAAGTACACCATGGAGAACCAGTCATATGAACCCAGTACTCTGCTAGTGCGATGTCATCTGGGAAAAGATTATTCCTAATAATTATTTAATATTTTGTAAAATCCTCTCTTGTGAGGTATATACTGGTACCCATAAAATGGTAGACCTTCAAATTATTTCACTTATTAATTCACTAACGATATTTAGTTTAGCTAATTTAAACCTTAAGAAAAATTTTTCAGGTAGATTAACATGCACACATACAAAAACACGTTAGTTTACATTCCCATCAATGGTGCACATACACTGAAATTTGTACACACACTGTTGGTGGGAATGTAGTTAGTTAACATATTCCAGAGGTGGCAGGTTCAAACCCAGCCCCAGCCAAAAAACTGCAAAAGAAAAAAATTCTCTGAATAAATGAAACTGAAAACAGAACATACAAAACTATGGGATACAGTAAAAAATAGTACTAAGAGGAAAGTTTATAACACTAAGGGCACATATCGAACAAATAAAAAAGTTTTAAATAATCAACTTAACAGTGCATCTTAAAGAACAAGAAGAATAAAAACAAACTCAACCCAGTATTAGTAGAAGAAAATGAATAATAAAGACCAGAGCAGAAATAAATGAAATTGAAACAAAAAAATATGGGAGATCAAAAAAAATTGTTTTTTTGAAAGGGTAAATAAAATTAACTGACCTTTGCCCAGCCTAACTAAGAGAACTAATCATAAGTATTGAAAAGATAGGTGCCTTCTTTAGTCTTGCCATGAGAATACTAATGGAATTTGTAAAGGAATGGAACTGAAAATATTATGCAGTATATGGTGTGGGAGCACCTGAGAGATTCTTTATCATGATAGAGGGGTCATGATCTTAGTATTGAACTGTTTACCTTGTACAGAGAGAGGAAATTTAATACCAAAAGATACAAATGCTTTGTTTACCTTCAGTTCATCTGGGGGTGGAAAGACTAAATAAGATGAATGGACTCAAGATTTTTTTTGAATTTCAGATTAATATGAGGGTACAAACTATTGGGTTACAATATTTGCATTTGTTAGGTAAAGTCCCTGTGGTAGTTGTATCTTGCCCCCAGAAGGTGTGACATATACCCTTACTTTGTGTTCATTAGGTGGGAGCACACCAATTCTCCTCCAACTTCTAGTTCTTTAAGATGCACTGTTAAGTTGGTTATTTAAAACTTTTTTATTTGTTTGATATGTGCCCTTAGTGTTATAAACTTTCCTCTTAGTACTATTTTTTACTGTATCCCATAGTTTTGTATGTTGTGTTTTCAGTTTCATTTATTCAGGGAATTTTTTTTTTTTTAGATGGGAGCATACCAATTCTCCAAATAAAACCATTTTTTTTGATCCTTCCCCCAACTTGAATTGAACTGAGTTCTTCTCTTTTGTGGGTGTGTACTCAGTACTGTTATAACACTCTACTAGCTTCATAACAGTTGTGAATGCATTGCATACTTGCTTTTCCATTTTTGTGATACTTTACTGACAAAAATGTATTTCAACTCCATCCAGGTTAATATAAAAGAAGCAAAGTCTCTATCTTTTATAAGGCTGAATAGTATTCCATGGTATACATATACCACAGTTTATTAATCCATTCACAGGTTGATGGGCACTTAGATTGTTTCTATATCTTGGAAATTATAAATTGAGCTGTGATAAAAAATCCAGTGCAAAGGTCCTTATGATAAAATGATTTTTTTTCCCCTCTGGGTAGATACCTAGTAGCAGGATTGAGAGGTCAAATGGCCTCATGGTTTTAGCATCTTTATTTTTGAGAAACATTATGCCCTGAACATGCTATATAACCTTTACTGAGAAACATTACGCCCTTGAACATGCTGTATAACCTTTACTTCCAACCTCAACGGAATTTATTTCTTCATCAGTTTCCCAATAGCCTTGCTAATTTGTTTACAATTTATTTTGTTTCTTTTGGATTTTATTAGACTCTCTAGAGCGTTAAACCTCCAAGTAAGTTGGTGAAGATAAGTTATGCATATAAATACATTTTGACTACATTCCCAGCTAGGATTTTGATCTTAGGCTTATATGTTACTGAAGGTGGTAAACCTCAAGAAGATTTGGGAGGAAGCTTATATAATATTAAAGTACCCTTAAATTCCATGCTTCATTTTCCAAGAATCTTATATTAATCTCACACATTAATAACAGCTTTTAATGATTTCTTTTTCCTCTCTTGAAACCTTTCCCCCTCCTATTTGGTCCATTTCTGGACCTTTGTTCCATGTCAAGATACATCTTGACTATTGAACAGTTTGGCAAGGGTACCTTAAGCAGTGGTTTAAAACTTGTTGTGATTTCACAATTATAAGGCCTTTAAATTAATTCAATGAGTCATGAACAAATTCTGAAATTGAAATGGAATAGAATAGAACAGATTAAGTTTCATAAATTTACATTTTTGTGTAGCTAAAAAGCCAAAAATTACAAGTGGCATTTTAAAATTTGACTGCTTTCCTGCATTTAAATTGACCAGATTGGGTTTAATAACCTAAATATGCATTAGCACCTTTTAGTTTTCTGTTGCTATTGATTTTCTCTCTTAATTTTGAGTATGCTGTATCATCCTCCGAATCACTATCAAAGTCATTGTAGTTATTTTTCACACTTACCATGACACTCATAACTAAAGAACTGCTGCTATCTTGTAAGAAGGGGCACAGTTTGTGCACTTACAACTTGCATGTGATACTGCAGTTGTGCGTGAATTTTTTTTTGGGGGGGGCAGAGTCTCACTATGTCACCTTTGGTTGAGTGCTGTGGCATCACAGCTCACAGCAACCTCAAACTCTTGGGCTTAAGTGATTTTCTTGCCTCACCCTCCCAAGTAGCTGGGACTATAGGCACCCAACACAACACCTGGCTATTTTTTTTTTTATTGTAGTTTTCATTGTTTAGCCAGCCCTGGCCGGGCTCGAACCCACCAGCCCCCGTGTACATGGCTGGCGCCGTAACCACTGAGCTGTGGTATGATTTAGCACACTTCCATACTCTATATACATACAACGACTCCATTTTCTGGTCACTTTTTTGTAACTGAGATGATGCAAAACTTTTTTCTATATCATTCCTGGAATTCATTTGGCCCTTGCTGACAGCAAATGTGGCTAAAAACAGTAACAAAATTCAATGCAAAAAATGAAATCCTGAGTTAATATTAGGACTAAAGACAGTCATAGAATGATTGAGAATATGATTGGATTAATTACTTCTTGGCTCGTCTTTGAAAGAAAGAATATAAAATTTAAAATCTGTCATAGAGCTTTCCAGAATGCATTCATGGAGCTCAGGAGTCCATAGACCTCAATGTGGAAAGCCTGCTCTAGAGAATTTCTCTAACTTTTGTTAATGTAGATGTGTGTGTGTTTCACATGACCCAACCAATTACTGAAAAATAATCTGTGATAACAAAAATATTGAAATAAACAAAATGTTTATACTCTAATTATACATGTGCAAAATTAAGACTATGAATTATCCTAAAAATGACCATGAAATATTAAAAAGCAGATATCATTACCCATACAAAATAGGAATTCTAATGTACTTATAGAAAAATGTTCTTTCTAAAACTTATTGGAATTCCAGTAATTTGTATTTACATACAGACATAATGATCTTTGTAAAATGGTTAAGTATTAAGTGGCAGGAGAACACTAACTTATAATGTCATGTAAACTCTAATTATGGTTCATGAATGCAAAATTATAATAATATTTATTATTCTTTTAGTAAGTTACCAGTACATCCTCCAAGTGAACATGAAAGTAAAAGATAGTGGAAAGTTCATGAAGAAGAGTGTGTATTTTTGAATAAGTTTTCAACCACAGCAATCCATATGTGCAGTGAACTATACATTAGGAAACACAGCATTAAAAGTTTTAATATAATAATTTTAGAAACAATTGTATATTTACCTGCCTGCCTTTAGAGAAGTAAAGATTATTATATGTTATAATATTAACCTATAGTTGATTAAATCTGGAATATGTAGGTGAAGATATCAATTAACATAATCCAAGCAATCCATCTGATGCTAAGTGGGATGTCATTATTTCTACAGCAAATATAAATTTTATGATTATGATTGGGAGTACAATTTGCAATATCATAAAACAGGAAGGTTTTTTTTATCCTCTTATTTCTAAGGAGATTTTCTGAAATCTCTTATGTCAGATTAACAATTAATATGTTTCCATTGAATATTGAATCTTAACTTGAGAAGCTATTATATTTGGAAAGGTAAAGTATCTTTCCATTTTCCTCTATACATTTATTTATTTGTTTTGAGATAACAAATTTTCAAAAGTAATAATTCAGCCTTTCCTCTTGCTGATAGTTACTTATATTAGAAATATCCTTAGCTTACTAAAAAATAAAAAAGATATTTAGGAGAAGTTATTTAATATTTTTAGTTTTAGAAGGATAATTTTAAAATATTTCACATTTTTGAGAAACTATAATGTAGGATACCATATTGGGTGAAATATTTCCTTCCTTCCTTGGTATAATTTTTCTTGAAAACTACCCTACTTCACAAGCAGGATTTTCCCTTTAGGTTTATAGTTTAGAAATAAAGGATCCTATACCAAGAGAAAAGTGTTTCTGAACTATGTGATATGTTTTTAGACTACGCCAGGATGTTGGGAAAATCACAGAAGAGTTTAAAGAAAATCATTGCTGGGCATTTTCAAACTGTATCACAATTTCAAAATGACCCTTTAGAGAAAGAACTTGATGGATAAGGACATTCCAGTTGGGGAAAATTAATAGCAATTCTCTGAGTTTTGGCATTTCTGCAAGTGAGACAAAAACAGATCTATTTTCCTATTTCTTAAACCTTCAAGGACCATAAGCAAACAAACAAATAACACACTTAAAATTAATGAGAACAAAATTTTTCATGACAATTTAACCTCTGTGTTTAATCTAAGTTACACATTCTTAGGTTGTGAATTTTTTCCCCCCAAATAGAGGTAATATGATCTGGGTCAAATATACTTCAGAGTACAGAATAAATAGGAAAATTTACATTCAGGGTTATCGAAAAAGAATTTTCTTTTTCCAGAATGTTTTGTTGGAGCCTAATTACCATAGCTACATTTTTACTTACTATTGGTCAAACATGGTGCTAGTTGCTTAAATGTATTGTTGAATTGAATCTTCATAAAAACATTCTGAGGTTGGTAATAGAATCTCCTTCTGACAGATAAAGAAAAAGAGGAAACTTAAATAGGTGGAGCAACATCATATAACTAGTAAATGTGAGATCCAAGATTTGATTTTTCACTAATTCCAAACACATGCATCTTTATTTATAAAATGATTAGAAGATTTGTGAGTATGGTGGGTGATTAAATGTAACTCTAGGTGGTGTACAGGCTTCTCCATGTTTAGGTGATTCTGTTTAATACTGAGAAATGTAGGGAGCTAATTATATCAGCAAATATGCATTTCCAATAAAATATTAAAGGTGGAATTGAATAATAAGAGTATAAAATCCTGAACTTGTATTTAATTCACTCATTCAATAATTCATCCCTTCATTATAAGGTGCCATAGAGTGCTCAGATTTTTAAAAAGGCAATTAGTTAGATTATTTGTTGTTATGCAACAAAGTACCCTAACATGTATTTTCTTTAAACAGCATTTATTATCTCACAGTTTTTGTGTCAGAAGTCTGGGTACAGCTCAGCTGAGTGCCTATACCTCCAGGTCTCTCACAAGGCTCCGGCCAAAACTGGGGAGGTGTTCAAATGGGAGAAGATCTGCTCAGATATTCACTTAGGTGGTTATTGGCATGTTTCAGGTCTTCACAGGAGCCAGAGCAGTGGCTCATGCCTGTAATCCTAGCACTCTGGGAAACCAAGGTGGGTGGATTGCTTGAGCTCAGGAGTTCAAGAACAGCCTGAGAAAGAGTGAGACCCTGTCTCTACTAAATATAGAATAAACTAGCTGGACATCTTGCTGGGCACCTGTAGTCCAAGCTACTAGAGAGGCTGAGGTATGAGAATAGTTTGAACCTAGGAGTTTGAGGTTATTGTTGTGAGCTATGATGACAGCATGGCACTCTACCCACAGTGACAGAGTGAGACTCTGTCTTAAAAATGAAATAAAACAAAACAAAAATTAAAGATCAGCTCTTCACAGGTCATTGGATTGAAGGTGTCAGTTTTTTGCTGGTTATTGACCAAAACTTGCCATCAATTTCTTGCTATGGTGGCCTCTCCTTTGGGCAGCTTACAACATAATGGCTGTTTCCCCTTCTGGTATAAAAGGGAGAAAACAAGGGTAAGGGAAAGAGAGAGAGGAGGGACAAGAGTGCAGCCAAAGTCTTTGTAACTCATAGTGAAAGTGTAAGCCTATTACTTTTGCATATTCTATTCATTAAAAAGGAGTCATGAGGTGGGGCCCCATGCTCAAGCAAGTAGGATTAAAAAGGACCTAAATACCAGGCAGTAGAGATCTGGGGTTTAACGTAGAAACTGTCTACCACAGCAATTCCCTTGCTTTAGTTGCTAGTAAGCAATTTGCATATGAATTAAATCTCTTACAAATATATAATCTCTATGAGTCTCCCAAAAGGAAATGACTAGAAAGATGAAAAAAAAAATTCTAAACATACTTAATCAAGAATAACTTTGAATTGCAAAACAACGCAAAAAACTTTGCAGGATGCAAACCTGCAAAGGTTTGTGTATATATACACATAAAATTAAACAACATTTAAAATAGAATTTTTTTATTTGACTTTATTCCAATCTTTGTTCTAAAGTTACCTACTTAAAGAATGCTTTTCTATCATCTCATAACTCTAGAATCATAGGTTAAGTCTTAGAAATTGAATTGTTGCAATAAATTGTAGGCTATTTTCTTACTCTGCTTACTATTTTTCTATCACTTATTTGCCTGACTTCATACTATCCATGAATTACTTATATGTTTGTGTTTCCCTCACTTGTATGTAACTTTTAGGATGGCAGGAAGTTTGTTTGCTTTCTTTATGTTTGCACTATCAGTCGCCCAGACAAGTATATGACATACTTTCATAAATACTGACTGAAATGCATGGGCAGGTTCCTTAAGAAACACAGAGGAAAGGTAGCAAACCATCCTGCAAGCCCTAGGCATGTTTGATTAGGAATGTTTTCTCAGAGGAAGTAATGGTTGAGTTAGAAATAAGCTGGAGTTAAAATAAGCTGGAAATAAGTGAGAGAAAGGGAAGCCTTCACTGAAACCATAGAGATAGCACTCTGTACATACATCTGATGTTGCAGAGCAGCTTATCATCTGAGTGGCATGTAGAAAGTACTCAGTGGCTTGTGATTTCGCTGTTGGAGAGAGAGGTGAGGAGGAAAACTAACCGAGTGCAGAAGTGAGAAAGTAGCATGGGCAAAAGATGGGGTCAGAGCTAACTGGTGAAAAAGTCAATCCAGGAAGAGGCTGATAATGTGGAGGAAAATGGTAGAGTCAGTAGATTAGAAAGCTCAAAGAAGTAAAAAAAAAAAAAATAGGTTAAAGAGTGTTACATTTTGGATATTATGATTGAGATGTGGAGGCATTTGCAGTGACTAAGCCACTGGGTTATGAATATGGGTGGCTAAAGTGAGCTGGGAGGTAAAGTTAACAGGATCTATTTTGGGAGCATTCTAAAATATTAACTATCAATTTAGTGAAAATTCAGGAATCCCTTTCAGAAGAGGATGCCTATATTTAAACAAATTGGTAAACACATTTCCAAAAAAAGACTGAAATGCAATGTTTGGTCACGGCATTTTTGGATTTTCTATGACTTTACTTTTACTTCCCTTTAATTATATTTCTATTCATAAGTTCATTTCAACATTTCAATTTATTATTATTCCTGAAAGCCTCCTATTATTTTTTTATACGTAAGAAATACAAAAGTAAAAAGATGAAATCACTTCCTTTAATAAACTAATATTGGGTAAGACAGACAAGCAATATTATAAGAAATGTATCACACATTGTTGGGGGCATGCAAAACAAATAGTTGTCACAATAGTTGAAAGAAGTAGGGAAGATATCAGAAAAAGATACATCTGGGGGGATCTTGAAGAAAACATCGTGTTTCACCAGTCACATAAGGTGAAGTAGAATTTAGGAAAGATATAAAAACCCGAGAGAAAGGAGAGACAATCAAACGAGGCAGGAATGTGGGAAAGGTGAAGCAGTCTATGTGGAGCGTTGGATTCCCCGATGTATGGGATATAGATGTATAGAGCTGGTTAAAGGTGGGACGGGTAAAGAATGAGGCTATAGGAATAAGAATTTAGACTTCAGGAGTTTCTGAAAGTTTTCAAGATGTCTAGTGACATTATCAGCAAAATGTAAAATGGATAAGGAAGCAGGAGGAACATTGCAGCAGTCCTCGCAAAGACTAATAAGAGTAGTGAAAGCCTGAGTGGGGCTGGATGTGAGAAATATGATCTGTAGAGCTGATAGATGTGACTGTAGGAGCAAGTGGAGAAAAGGATGTAAAAGACGCCTCCCAGGTTTCATCTGGCAGAATAGTGGTACTTCAGCAGAAATAAGAAAGTCAGTGGGAAAGTAATAGGCAATATGAATTTGATATTTTCTGATTTACTTTAAAATGCTACAGGTGAATCAGAGGGGGAGGCATTCAATTTAAGTTTTGAGTGAGGAATTCAGAAGTGAGTCTGTGATCAGAATTTCAGATTCAGGAGTCATCTGCACAGAGATGAGAGTCAAAAACTTCAGAATGAATGAAATTATCAATTAGTAGAGAACAGACAGGGCTAAAAGAAGAACCCATCACTGACAAGAGAGATTACTATTGAAAGGATGAAGGGGCACCAGAAATGGAAATGGAAATAGCCAAGGTATATTTGGAAAGAAGAGAGGCAAAGGACAATGGTATAACCTGAAAGCCAAACAAGTAAAGAACAGATGAAGGGCATATTGGTGATTAGGAGCTCAGCAGTGGTCTGGAGAGAATAATTTCAATACATGTTCAATAGATCTAGTCAACAGAGTAAGTTCACAATGAATCCCGATTATAAGCATTAAAATTGAGAAGTAAGTAATTCTGAGAAGGTGATGACGTCAAGATAGAGCTATTTCCATAAGTTTGGCAGCAAGGCAAGGGGACAGATGGTGTGGAAGCTTGGAATAGTAACATCACATAAAGGAAATGAGGAAATTGAACATGTTTTCCACCCCAAAAAGAAGGAACTATGTAGTAGAGAGGTTTAGATTGAACACAGAAATGAAACTAAAAGGAACTGCAAAAATTAGAATATGTAGGGGCCAAAAGTACAGATTAAAAGAGAAATGTTTTCAGGAAAGGAGGTCTCAGACATCAGGTATACAAAATAAGCAGTGTAACTTCCAGAAATAATTGGTGTGTTAAGGAAACACCAGTTGGTTGGTTCTAATTACAGTAACTGATTAAAAAATAGTTACTATTTGTTTAGGGGTTACTATTTGCTTGAAATAGTGCTTAATTGTTTACAAGTGCTAATTCATTTAATCTTTCCAACAGTTCTTTGGAGTATGTACTGTGAATATCCCCATCTTAACTACAAGAAAGGGAATCTTTACAGAGTATAACTTGTTTAAGGGTCTCAGAGGGAGGGAGGTCAGTGAATCAAACCTCAGACGGACTCTAATGTCCATACTCTTGACCGTCTTGCTAGATAGACGACAAGGGGATGGTGGAGGTAGGGAGTCGCTACTGTAAGGAGGAAAAAAGGGATTTAAAAAATATTTCAGATTAACATGAGGGTACGAAGGTTTAGGATACATTGTTTTTATTTCTGAGGTGAAGTTCAAGTCGTAGTTGAGCCCTTGCCCCAGGAGACAAGCTGAACACCCTCATATTTGCACATTAGGGGAGATCCCACCAATCACCCTCTCTCTCCCGCCTCCCCTCTCTTCCCCTCACCAGACTATATTTGTGTTTTTCTTCTGTGTGGTTGTATAATTCTTTATGTATTGGTTTTATAATCAGTATTGAGTACATTGGATACTTATTTCTCTATTCTTATGATACTTTATAAGAAGAATGTGTTTCAACTCTATCCAGGTAAATACAAAAGATCTAAAGTTCCCACCTTTTTTATGGCTGAATAGTATTCAATGGCACGCACATGCCACAGTTTGTTAATCCATTCATGGGTTGATGGCTACTTAGGTTGCTTCCGTGTCTTGGCAATAAGGGATTTTTAGTAGCAATAGTAATCTGTTAAGAGAGCATGGCTTTGTAATATATTGTAATTAGTGTGTCTTTGACTCCTTCCAGCATAATTTGACAAAGAAGGTAGTAGACAGTTTCAGCAATTGCAAACAAGTATTTCAAAAGGACAAGGGGTAAAAAATTTAAAGGTGAGAGTCGATGTATGTTTGAAGTGACTGACACTGGGGTCCAGTCTCAGTGGAAAGGAGAGAAGGAAGGAGGGAAACCCAAAGACTGGCTAATTGAAAACGAAGGGACTAAATATGAACCTGGATATCACAAGAAGAAAAACAACAGAGTTATTAGATATGACAAGATGGAAATCTGCTTGAAGATAGGACTTTCATTCCTTCAGAAATATTTATGTTCCAAAAGGGAGCCAAGATAGTAAGCCCTGGATATATGAAGTTTAATTAAACATAGTTTTGCTTAAAAGAAAAGTTATAATATGTAAGTGGAAGTGGAAGTTAACGAAGTCATGGAATTAAGGATCATGAGGCCAAAGGGAGGCAACACTTTTAGCCCATAATGTTAACTCTTAAGTTGGTATGGCTAATAATGTTGACTTTAGAAAGGTTATACACTACGTACTTTCTTTTTGTTTTATACTTTATTATTAGTGATAATAAGAGCTTTTGCTTACATGTTCTGATGAAATCTATGACTTCTTGACATGCTATCAAAGAATAACAATTCTTAAATTATTGAGCATGTGTAGATTTTATTCATATATTTCCATAGATGTCCTTCTTAAGAAATTTGATATCCAAAACACTCTTTGAAATAAAATATATTTTAATGCACATACAAAGCTTTTCTCATAATAGTAATACTTATTCATTACAATAACTTATTTTTACTTATTACTTTGAAATGACTTTAGTTAAAATAAAGAAATATGATTGCATTTTATTTATTAATATGATGCTGGACATCCCTACAATTACTTCACTTTTTTGGATTAAATTATTTTGTTAAGCAAAGAGCTCTAGATACAGGAAGATTTCTCTTCATTGCAACAGAATCAAACTTTGTCAAGTCTTGCCCTTTCTATAACAACTATTATTTGCTAGAGAATATGGGAAATTGTGGGGATATTTTTTTTTCTGTTGACTCAGTCATCATTATAGTTTGCCAAGTTATAGTTCTTTATATTGAATAGCCCACCATCACACACTCCCTTGAAGAAACTATTTAAGATCATCAAAAAATAAATGGAAGACGTTAAAAAGAAATGCTCTTGAGAGATTGAAGATGGGAGAGGTTATGGTCAGAGAAAATTGGAACAGAACTTTAAAACTAATCATGTCAGGCAGGAGAAAAAATATATCTTGACTTTATTTTAGAACCCAGTCAGAAGTTATTTGTAACATTTAGCAGGGTGGGAGAAGAGAGGGAAGTTCCATTTTTCATTTCTAAAGATGCAGTTGCTGGTGTCAGCCTGACACAAGGTCCATATTCCTATGTAAAGAGTGGATGGGAATGTGTTTGTCAATATCTAACTTTTAAGTTACTTGGAATATATTGTTTATCCTTTAATACGTGGACGAAAACTAAATCTGTTTTTAGCACTTGAATAAATGGTTGATAAATACATGAAAACTCCAATACACCAACCCGTGAACGGAATTGCAAAAAGCTGGTGGCCAGCAATACAATTCAATGATGATAAATGACTGTTTTCCAATGAGATTTCCTTCCTGGAAGGTGAAAATTGATGGCAAACAAATCAAGGCAAGCAACTTTCTCCTTATCACTGAAAATAATTCTTACAGTTATGGAAAGCAGCCATCCAGAAAAAATGAAATTGCTGAGATCAGTTCTCCTCCCACCTGTTTACCTCACTACTCCTCACAATCACACCACCACTCAGCTAATGTCTCAAACACCTTCTTTCAGACAAAAATTGTAATCTTTGGGTACAATAGAAGTCCTGAGGAGATTCTTTGTTCAAAATTCTTGTTGTAGTTTCAGATAAAAGGATTCATTTTAAAGATTTCCAAAGAAATCTCCTTTGATAATAGGGAATTTGATTATGCACGTGTCAGGATAGTTTTTACATATCCAAGGTTTTGTTTTTCTGTAAGGCTAGTAAGGCCTCAATCAATTACTCTGACTCCTGTCAACATTCTTGCCCTCTCAATACCATTCCTCCTCCATCCAGCAAAACTCACATGCAACTGTGCAGGAAAACACCTCCCCCAGCTTGGAAGCAGTGAAAGTAATCTGAAGACAAGGAAACAGTCATTGGATTGCAATTGACTCAGCTAAACTTCCCGAAATATCAAAATCTCATTAAAAGCAGCCATTGAATGAGAATATCACTTAAGACACACTTAAGGATGGACTCAGGCCAAATGTAATTTAATACTCTGTATCCAGACCGGTTGTGAGAAACTGTTAACTCATGCTGGTGTTAGATTGCCAAAAGAGTTATTTCACTTTAGATCTATTTACTTCTTGGAGGAAGCCTACAATTTACTCCGTAAGGGTTCCCCTGCAGATTTATGAAAGTTGTAAAGTAAATTTCTCAGTGGGGAGTGATCATCAAGTTAACAGCCGGTTTCCAGGGAGTAAATAAAGCCTCCGGAGCTGAGATGACTGCATCGCAAGGAGAAGGCACTCTAAAAATTGTGATCACCAACTTCCAGAATTGTGATTGGCCAGTAAGGCGAAAATCACTGCTGCAGTCAGTGTTTTCCAGGCAGAGTCACTGGCAGCAGCAAGGAACTTAGAGAACACATAAGGACTGGCCGAAATTTATCCTTAAGGTTGAAAGAATAATTCAGAACTAGAAATGACCTAGCTCTGACTTAGAGCAGAGAACCACCATTCTGAGCAGTGCAGCTAGAGAATGATCTGCTCTCATCATACTAACTTTTTGTATGGGCACCTTTTCCTGTTCTTGTCTGGTTAAATCATAGTAAGGAGTGAGGATCAGGGTCTTCCATTTTCTCAATAGAGTGAGAAGAAGACTGAATTTTGAACAACTTCTTGAAGAGTCAGGGGAGAAACAGTTGTCTATTTCCTCATACACTGGGGTGTTTCCTTGACTAGTAAATCAATTCCTTAGATATCAGGGTCTTCACTCTAATTTAAAGAAATTGCTTTTATAGCCACAGTTCCTTAAATTCCTTGCAGTTAAATGTACTTATGAAATACATCTATCTGGTTTCTTACCAGAGAAGCAAAAACCAAGTGCTTCCAATATGGTCAGACTGGCCATTCCAGAGAAGACTGCCCCCAGCAATACCACTGGCTGGGCAAGCCACCGGGCCCCTGTCCAGAATGCAAGGGCGACCACTGGAGGGTGGCCTGTCCCCGGAGGTGAAGGCCTCCGGGGACAGGGACCCCATGGGCACCCAAACTGGACTGAGAGTGCCTGGGGCAAATTCTCATGGCTCCAGCTTGTGTCATCACCCCTCGAGAGTCCCATGTTTGCCTTATAGTGGAGCGCCAGGAGAGAAAATTTCTTTTGGACACTGGAGCAACTTTTTCTGTACTTCTCTCTAATCCTGGTCTTTTATCTCCCCAATCCATAACTATACAGGGGGTGTCTGGACAGCCAGTTACCAAGTTTTTCTCCCAGCCTCTAAGCTGCAATTGGGATGACTTGCTGTTCTCTCATGCCTCCCTAATCATCCCTGAAAATCCTGCTCCCTGTTTGGGGAGGGACATACTAACTAAAACAGGAACTTTTCCCTCCTGGAGATCTAGTCATGATCAAAACTCTTCCCTCTAATTCACCTTCCCTGACCCCAACTTGGGAAGTCCCCTTTCCTGTTATGTTATCTTCTTCTACTGTTAAAGTTACAGGAGTCGATTCCTGCATACATCATTCATGAGTAAAGTCCTGGAACCCTCCATCTTCTATGGAGACAGGCAATGAAGACAAGCAACCACAGACCACCTGCACTTGTGAGCCAAAAGAAAGTTTGAAGTTATTATTTAGGAAACAGCAAGAAAAATCCTAATATGGTTTTCTTTTAGCATCCCTGAATAAGTGCTTCTGACCTGATGCTGTTCTACCTTTGCCTGTTACTGATTACACTAATCAGATTTATGTTTTCCAGAAAGGTCATCAAGCAACACGCAATAAAGATGGTCCCAGTCCATGAACCCCTGTATCACTCTCCCTCTGGAGAAACCCTAACTGCCCCCTTCTATCATCACCCGATCCAGCAGGAAGCAGTTAGATTGAGTCTTTACCCCTTTTCCCTAACAGCATTGGGGTTTCTACTCAGAGAGGGAGAATTGATGCAGGACATCTGGCGCCCTAGCCAGCTCAGTGGAGCTGGCGGACCTGCCGCCTCCTCTTTGGTGGTGTTGGTGCTGCGGCAGGCAGCTGAAGAGCCAGTGGGCTGGATGACAGGCAAGGAGGGGGACCTCCAACGCCCACCAGAGGCTCCAATAGCCAAAAAGGGTGGACAACTGCCAAGGAGGCACCTGTGCCTTGGTGTCTCCTTCACTTTACACTTGGGACTAAATGTGGAACCCCCATTTCCTATGCCTAGGTCAGTTTCTTGTGAATTTCCTAGGCCT
>CAUYRH010019374.1:0-15933 GCA_963574655.1 Perodicticus potto
GCCAGCTCCGCTGAGCTGGCTAGGGCACCAAATGTCCTGCATCAATTCTCCCTCTCCGAGTAGAAACCCTAACTGCTGTTAGGGAAAAGGGGCGAAGACTCGATCTAACTGCTTCCTGCTGAATCGGGCGATGATAGAAGGGGGCAGTTAGGGTTTCTCCGGTGGGAGAGTGATACAGGGGTTCATGGACTGGGACCATCTTTATTGCGTGTGGCTTGATGACCTTTCTGGAAAACATAAATCTGATTAGTGTAACCTGTAATAGGCAAAGGTAGAACAGCGTCAGGTCAGAAGCACTTATTCAGTGATGCTAAAAGAAAACCATATTAGGATTTTTCTTGCTGTTTCCTAAATAATAACTTCAAACTTTCTTTTGGCTCACAAGTGTAGGTGATCTGTGGTTGGCTGTCTTCACTGCCTGCCTCCGTAGAAGATGGAGGGTTCCAGGACTTTACTCGTGAATGATGTATACAGGAATCGACTCCTATAATTTTAATAGTAGAAGAAGACAAGATAACAGGAAAGGGGACTTCCCGAGTTGGGGTCAGGGAAGGTGAATTAGAGGGAGGAGTTTTGATCATGACTAGATCTCCAGGAGGGAAAAGTAACTGTTTTAGTTAGTATGTCCCTCCCCAAACGGGGAGTAGGACTTTCAGGGATGATTAGGGAGGCACAAGAGAACAGCAAGTCATCCCAATTGCAGCTTAGAGGCTGGGAGAAAAATTTGGTAACCGGCTGTTCAGACACCCCCTGTATAGTTATGGATTTGGGAGATAAAAGACCAGGATTAGAGAGAAGTACAGAAAAAGTTGCTCCAGTGTCCAAAAGAAATTTTCTCTCCTGGCGCTCCACTATAAGGTAAACCTGGGGCTCTTGAGGGGTGATGACACAAGCTGGAGTCATGAGAATTTGCCCCGGGGACTCTCAGTCCAGTTTGGGCTCCAATGGGGTCCCTGTCCCAGGAGGCCTTCGCCTCTGGGGGTGGAAGAAATATCTTAATAAGCTACTTGAGATAGCTTGGTGAGAACTCCAAGAGACCTTGTATGGTCAGAATTGCCTGGATAAGGCAAAGGATGAAAGGGGATGAATTTATAACTCTAGGATGATGAAGGCAAGTGAAGAGGATGAATTAACAACTAGGATGATGAAATGGCAGAAGACCCTGAACCTACCAGAACATTCCTGTGCTGCCACGTGACTATAGTCTACAAAACAATCAGGACACCTGCTGTGGTTGAATGTCTGTTACAAATAGTGCAGAGACAGCTTGGCATCCTGTTTAAGGTGATAGGAAACAGAGGCTGCTGGAAGCTGAGAGAGGCAGGAAGGAACTGGATGTGTTTGCAGAAATGGCTTATCCCAGGCCAGAGAACTAGAGTTTAGGCCAAGTGTATCAGATCTTTGAGAGGAGGGAGACTCTGCTGACATCTTGATTACGTGAGTAGGTGCCGCAAAGTTCTTAGAGGAAAGTTGAATGAGTCCTTCTATAGATGGTCTGTCCCTGTGCCAGGTAGTGGTACTTAATCTATTGAACTAACATCTATTGACATCCACGTGTTCCTAAGACTGCAGCAGAAAAGGGAGAATCAAATAGCTACAATAATAATAATAATAATAACAATAAAATTAAAAAAACAAATAACAATAGTAAGTGTCACATATACAGTAAGTTGCATACATCATGTACACTCTGAAGATGTATAGCTAAATAGTCTGTCCATGTGTGTAATAGCATTAGTATTTAGCATCAGTAATACTAGTACTTTTTTCTTCAGGAGCTTTCAATCCATCTAGCAGGGTAAATAAGACAAACTCATAATAACATTGGTGCAAGGAATGATCTAAGTACCCTGAGATATAGAGGTACTATAAAGGCTAAAATGAGAAAATATTTCAGGCTGGGAAGGATTCATGAAGGAGGTTTCTTTTGAGTGAGCTAGGCAATAAAATGTGAGCCCTCAAAAGTAGCCCTCAAAAAGCAGAGGTTTTACATGAGAGCAGTTCCGTGTTTGGGCAGCAAGAGTGAAGAAATCAAGAAGAGAAGAGGTACAGTGCTGGAGAAAGCAGTGCAGTTTCTCCGAAGAGCCCAAACTTGTTGCCAGACTTTGACCAACATTTGCTAGTGGCTGGGCTCATTATTTATTTGTGGCTGATCTAGACCCTGTGCCCTTATTTTGGCTCACTTCACTGGTGTCCAAGTTTGGCTTGGATTTGTTATCCATGGAGGTTAAAGAGGAGATCAAAATACTCCCCCAAGCACCCATTGAAAGCTTATAATGTTGATTGATTTCTCCCAAATAAAGTCCATGCATTCATTTATTCATCAAATATTTATTGAGTTTATTCATTGGGTCTGAGTGTCTTTAGTTTGTATAAAGCGTATTGACTGTAGTTCACAGTTCAAACACAGCCAAAGTGATTACTCTATGCTAACTTTTAGGGCTTAATTTGCCTCTGTCCTTGAGTTTCCAGATATTCTAAGATTATGCAGAAACACCTTCCCCTCTTCTCTGGGTTATACAAGTAGCTCAAATCCACAGAAGTGTTTACTGTGGGTCTGACATTACTCCCATCAAGCAAAAGGAAGGCACTTTGTCTCCAGTGCAACAGAAATTCTGCTGGAGAAAATCAGCAGAGTATCAAAGCAGGTCTCCCATCCGATCTTTCTTTCTGCCATCTGCACCAAATGAGCAGTTGTTCCCTGTGGCTTTTTAATGCTGCCAGGATTCAGTAAATGCTGCCAAAGACCCCAAATCAAACTGGAGGGTTGAGGCCAGGAGAGCAACTCATTCCTCTGGAGGGAAATGTTACAGCACGCTCTGGCTAGAGTACCCCACTTTCCCACCCCAGACTTCTGAGCACCAGTGGCCTGTCCCTGGAAAGCTCATATTTGGCCCAAGAGCTTTGTTTGTTTCCTTTCAAGTTTATGTTCTGGTCTGAGTAGCAAAATCTGCTGAAAGTCCATATAGTTGGAATTGGAGCTTTTGTTTTATGAACTCAGATGGTCTGTGTTCCTGGAAATGATTCCACCCAAAACCAAAATGAACAGCTGACTCTGCCATGCATGTTTTTCTTTCAAAAGCTTCACTATTTTTAAGCATTTCCCCCAAATCCCTTTAATGTGGCCCTTTTGTGAAATCGTTTAGTTGCACAGAAAGGGAAGCCTCTGTAAATAAAATCAGAAAAATCTCAAGTTGCCATATTTTAGATGTAATTTTTCATAGATTCCAGTATAATTCCCTCCCTATTGCTATGATAAAGTTGACCTTGTCATACTTATTTGGCAAGTATGAGCTCTCTATTCTTAGATTTCTAATTGCTTTTCTCCATCCCAAATGCACCACTGGGCATCTTTTCCAGAAGACATTTGACTATGAACTTTATGATGACAAGATTTTGTTGCAAGAATAAATGAATAAATGTATGTTACCCAAGCATGAATCAGCCATCATTCAAAACATTACAATTGCATGCATTTCAATTCAATTCATTTTTAATTTTTACAAACCAGTGGAAGTGTGGGAAGCTCTACAGGGTGACCACACTTTTCTTTGCCTTCATGGTGTCCATTGCCTGTTGGGAAGGTTCTATCACCGTAGTGGGTCACTGTTACTGGCCAAGCATGTAGACTTTGTGCTACAGGGAAGATGGGACAGCCTTCAAGCTGAGGACACTTAATTCTAAGTCAAGGACTTGTTCTTTTGTATCAAATATTTAAGTTAAAGAATTTATAACTCCTGACGTTTTTTGTGGAGGGAAAGTGAAAGGTGATCTTTCAGAAAGAAGACTTAAATGTGAAGAATGGAAAAACGGTCAGGGAATCAGTGTCTTCAGTGATAGAGAAACATGCGGACACAGATGGTGCTGGCATTAATACCTCATATGTGTTCAAGACCAGGCCACTTCACTAATGTGAGGGTAGCAGTGGCCCAAACAAACATAATTAAAACTTCACAAAAAAGCTAGGGGCTGGATGGGGAGAGATCTTTATTAGTAGTGACTATCATGGAACAAGAGTCAGGAGACAATGTCCCCAGTCAAATGACACCCTGGATCTCTCATTTAACAATGTATGTTTTTGTTTCTGCACATATAAATATAATTTCTGACTGCATATTTTAAAGAGCTATCTGGGGACTGGTGCTGTTTAAACTACTATTAGAGCATAAGATGAAGAAATAATTCCTTAGAGAAGGTTTTACCACAAACCCCATGAATCCAATACTTTATATTGTGCCTAATAATCCCAACAAATGGTTATAATTAGTTGTAATTATCCTGACCACCAATCACCATCATCAGAGAAGACCAAATGCCTTGTTTGAAACTCTAGACAATACTAGGTCTTCATGTAATAAAGTTCAGTGTACTTTTAAAGAGCTCTTATTTCTGCTTCTTTCCATCCCCAAACCTCTGAGAGAGAGAAAAAAAAAAGAATTGAATTTCTCAGACATTTCTGTTAAGAGCTACTTTACTAGACGTAAGCCTCTGTAAGTTTTGGTCCTGGAGTCTCACTTTCACGTGGTAATTTAAATGGATTCTGAGTTGTAGTTTTCTTAATGAAAAACACACAATCTGCATAGCCCTTTAAGGAGGAAAGGGGGTTATTTAGTAAGAGCATGCATCTTGAAATTGGCACCAGGGCAGTGGCTACTTGGGGTCCAGTTCTCTTCTTTCTCCCTTCTGACTTTCCCGTTGGGTTGCAAAGTTTGGTTGAACAACCCACCCTTGGTCTAACTCATGACTTTTAGAGCTTATCTTGGCTTATCCATGGTTGAGGAGAGAATTCCTGAGTGTGTCTTTGTATAACACTAATTTTTCTATTGTTGTCACTAATGTAGGCTTAGAACTGCCCAATGGGACTCTCATCTTAGCATGATTCCAACTCAATCAATGCAATTCCTATCCAGTGGAGATCTACATACACCTTTTCCTCTGTTATCCTGTGTATCCTTTAATGAAAGAGGGTTCACCACAAACGTATAATATGTCTAAACCTCTTTTATAGCATATTCCTTGCCATTCTCATTTAAGAGATGCCTTCAGTCCACTTGTCTGTTGCTCTGAGCTTTACTTTCTAAAGCACACTAATTCTTTCCCTGGGCAACTCTGGTTGCTTTCATCCAAGGAGGTCTGAATAATTTCCCTGTAAATGAAAGAAGGATGCTGAGCTCCCATCTGAGTACCCTGGACCCCAAGGCAGTTAATTACTAGCAGAGTGTCTCTGTTAACTTTATTGTCTTCAAGTTTCAAAGAAAAGCATTGGGTGTAGGGCACTTTTCTTGAGTGGAAAGATGAAATTCTTTGAGATCCCTGGAGCCAACAATGCCCCTGACTCACTATAAAAAAAAAAAAGAGAGCTTCTGGCCACAGAAGACTATCCTATATGACACCACTCTCCCAGACATGGAAGTAGTCAAGCCTGGCAAAAATGCATACTTCCCAGTTAAACATGATGAAAGCCATCTGCAGGCAGTTCATTTTGAAATCTTTCAGTCGGGAAAAAGACTTGTTCTTGATGTCTCCTTGTTAATTTTTCTCACTAACCTTAAATGACATCGGATGTGGAGCAGTCATTTCATTAAAACACACACAGCCCTCTCCTTTTCCTCATTCTGGGCAGTAGCCCAGGGGCAAGGCCCGGGATGGTCTGTATACTGTCACGAGGCTGGACCACAAGGTGGCACTGTAAGGACTTGGCCCTCTGATCATTTATTAAGCAGCTGTGGATTGGTGAGAATCCTACAGACTAGATCACAGTCGGCTCCATTGGCCACAAGCTCTAAAACCCAAGGCGGAAAGGGGTTAATTCCAAAACCTCCACCAGGTTCATTCGGTTGTGGAAGGGGTCTTGGTATTATCTGGTTCAGATCCACACTTTTTTCTCCTTAGTTCCATGAGCAGAACTCCACCCAAATTCAGTGTAGACCTAAAATGGTTTCAGAGTCACCAGCAACCCTCGTCCAAATTGTTATCTTTGCAGACATAAAATAGACTGAGAGTCTTAATGAGAGGCAAAGTCTAAAACACAGATGTTATAATTCTTTTAAAATAGCACACAGATGAAAAAGAGACACTTTGTTATTTTTTTTTCTCTTTACTTTCCTCCCTAATATCCCAGATGGGAGGTTTTCCATATATTTCCTAAACATTTAAAAAAAATTTTTTTTCCTGAAGAAATAAAATCATGGAAGACATTAAATTTGCATCTTCTGACTCACTTCTGGTCTTGCCTAAATATATCAAGAATGAATTAACAGAAAGTTTTGTGGGGTACAAATAAAAGAAGGAATGGGCCAGGAGTGCTAGGATATAAAGAACGACACACTAGGATTCTATAGCCGCAAAGTAGGTAGATCCCAATGTATTATTTCTGTCCGCCTCTTACACCATTCTCCACTAGAAAGCAAGGTGGTAGCACTGACGGCTGTCTCTCTGGAGTAGGTGTGAACAGGCCTCTTCAAAAATCTAGTTGCTGGTACAGGAAGTGGCAATTTTAGCTCAAGTTTGGGATATTCTTAGAACAACCTGTTTTTCTAGCTGGTATTCCCCATTCTTTGATCTACTTTATGTTTAGGAGGCTGGAAAGTACCTCTTTTATGAGGATCATTTAATTCTCCCAAGGATCCAATATTATGTCAGTTCAGCATAGTAATGGAAAAACCATAGTATGCCCAGGAATTTACAGCCACTTTAGTAAGTGGTTTAATAGTATTTTTTCTTGTTTTTGCAGTACAGTTCAATGACCTCTAGGTGGTGGTAAAAGTTCCAACCAGTTTTTATGGCCAGAATGAACAGCTAGTTCTTAAATTGTCCAAGGATCTTAAACAGTTAATTGACAAGACAGTTGAGGCTGATTGATTTCCTTGTGGTTTCAGTATTACCTTTCCCCCTTGATTCTAAGTAAAAGATGGCTTGTACACAAGGAGCTCTAAAAGCCCAGCATGAGACAGAAAGCAAGGGGCAGGAAATGTTTAGTTTAGATCTCACTTGAGGTTTTAGGGCAACACATCTCAAACCGAATTCAGACATTGTTGACTTTTAATTCGTTTACTGTGGACAAAATAAAATTTCATATTTTTAATGGGAAGGTAGTTTGTCATCAACGCCCATTAACCAGGCATCAGTTTGATTACTAAAGGAAACAAGCATATGGATTAGATTTCCTACAAAATGCTTTTTTTTTTTCATTTAAGAGCAAAAGCATGCTCCAAAGAATCTCCTGGGCTCACAAAATAAGTTTTGTAAGAACAGTTGACACTAGTAGTTCACAAAGACTCCTGTTCCAATTTGTTCTTAAACTCTACTTTAGAAAAGGAGTAGACATGATAAACCTCAGAAGTCAGCCTCTTCCATAGCACCAATTCCCAGATGCAAGCCTTAGAATCATCATGAAGATGAACGGAGATTATTTTTCACGTTGACGTCTTCCTTTGGTGATTGGAGTGACTGGACCCTGAATAATACTTTTCTGTGAGTCTTAACGCCATGTGCTCCAGAGGGCTTGGCCCCAGAGCAACCCACACTTGACTACCAGGTTCTGCCTGTTGTTCTTATTTAGAGATTTAACCAGGCCATGACAATATGTCACCCACTATACAAGAATTTTTTTTGTTTTTGAGACAGAGTCTCACTATGTCACCCTTGGTAGAGTGCTGTGGCATCACAGCTCACAGCAACCTTAAACTCTTTGGTTCAAGCAATTCTCTTGCCTTAGCCTCCAAGTTGCTGGGACTATAGGCACCTGCCGCAACACCTGGCTATTTTTTGTTGTTTAAGTTGTCATTGTTGGTTAGCTGGTCTGGGCCAGGCTTGAACTTGCCAGCCTCGGTGCACGTGGCTGGTGCCATAACCACTGTGCTATGGATGCTGAGCCACTGTGTAACAACTTGGTCATTGGTAGACTGCGCATATAACAGTCGTCCCAGAAGATCATAATACAGTAATTTTGCAGTACCTTTTCAATGTTTAGGTATTTTAGATACACAGATATTTACCACTGGGTTTCAGTTGCCTACAGTATTCAGTACAGCAACACCCTGGGGAGCGATAGGCTGTGCATCGAGGTGTGTGCAATAACGCCCTAGATGTTTGTATGACGACACACAATGACGACAAGATAGCCCACCGATGCATTTTTCAAAACACATCCCTATTGTTCAGCGGTACATGACTGTATTCACTTTAGCCAACTTTTTTCCCCAAAAAACAATAGCAACAGCCAAAATTAGTTGATGCATGGCAAGCTATAATTGTTACTAGAGTGACCTAGTTAGGTAAGTTATTCCACAGATGTTCATTAAAAGCACTTACCATATGCAAGGGATTCAACTAGGATATGTTGGCCAGGCTGCTATTTTCGACATATACATATAACAACTCTTTGAAATTTTATTTCTTTCTCTTAAGGAATCTTCTACCTCCATAGTTTCAGTTTGCCGACTGCAGCTCCTTGCTGTGGTGGGGAGGCTATAGTATTTGTTGCTCTCCTTACTTAGACCGGCCAGACGCAGTTTATTTTCTCACTTAGCCTGGAATGCTGATCAGGTGTGTGTGTTGGTTATTGTGTGTGCATTTATGTTTATGAGTATCGAATGTGTGTTACTCTCAGAAACTCCCTTGCCCTTCTTTAACACTGTGCCCTTTACAAGGAGCCTCTAAGAACCACTTGCCCTTAACTTGTGGTGGGAGCCAGTCAGTAATACAGGCGTCCCTGTGTTACAAACAATATAGGCTCTGCAGGTTTGTTCTTAAGTGGATTTGTATGTAAGTTGGAACAGGTACATTTACCTATTACCTGTAATAGCCTCCTATCATAAGTGTGAGTCGTGCATCAGTCAAATCTTTGTAACTTAGGGACTGCCTGTGTGATGGGTGCATAACAAGTTTGGAAGAAGGACCTATTAATTTGAAATTTAAAAAAAGGACCCACATGAACACAGACAAAAGAAAAAATAAAAAGAAAAAAAGAAAAAGTTCTGAAGAAGGCAATGAAAGACTTAGGAGTTTAATGCCTACTAAGCACTTTCTCTTATGTTTCATATGTCATCACAGCAAAGCAATAACTTCAATGCATAGCTCATGAACTTGGAATCAGCAGATGAGAGTTGGAATCCTGACTCAGCTACCTATGAACTTATTGACTTTAGGCAAGTTGCTCATGGTGCATTAGCTTCCTTGGCTGAAAATGGGTTCCTCACAAACAGCCCATGTTCAGACTCATTTGTGAAGGTTCCTGCATTCACCAGTGCTTGGGAGGCACTCAGTTTTGTTCTTAGTCCCTTTTTTCTGATGAGGATAAGTAGAGAATATGACATGGGTGCAATATGTATGTTTTATCAAACCAATCTGCAAGTCTAACAAGACTACATAAACTAAATGGCATATTTCAATCATTTCAGTAAAACTTGAATCTAACATATTTCTACTTACATGGAAATAAATTTAGGTTAATTCTGGTTTCCTGTAGTTGCCTGAGGGGATGCGACTTCACATATCCTCAGGATGGAATGACTTATTCTCAAAGATCTTTGGCTGCGTCCTTGGAACAGATGAACTAACGTATGTTTTCCCCTAGAGAAAACCAGATATAGACATTCTAATTCAGCCTGTAAGATTTTGCTGTTGCCATTTTTTTTTTTAATATAAAAGATGCATTGGCCTAGGAAAGCCAACTGAAAGTTTTACGATGTCTATCTTTGTCTTAAAAATGTCAATAACATTTCCACCTGAGTATTTTTTCTTTCTCACTCATCTGTAGTTTTGAAGGTGTCCAGAAAGGTAGACGTGAGTATTAACCACTGTCACCCACTGCAGATGGGATATGGGGTAGACAATGGGAAGATGTTGCTCAATGATACACAAAAATTCCACTAGGGAAGAAATAAGTTTACGAGGTCTAGTGTACACTGTGGTAACCGTGACTAATAATAACGTGCTGCTTATTTCCAAATTGCTAAAAGAAGAAAGTTTAACTGTTCTCACTACAAACAACTGGTTAGTATATGATGATGCGATGGATGTTGATTACCTTGATATAATCATTCTACTTTTCATACATGCATACATGTATCAAAACATCTCATCATGCCCCATAAACATATACAATTACTATTTGTCAATTAAAAATACAATTTATAAAACTAGCCTTAGGCCAAAATGGCCAAAACAGATGAAATTTACCTTTGGGGGCATCACCTGTCTCACCTTCTATAGCTTTCTCTTTGTTCTTACATTTTCCATTGTCTTTCCCCATCCCCTATTTTAAAAGTTCCTATCAACCCAGGGATTGCCTAACCTATAGATCAATCTCTCTAGACTTTTCCCTTGACAGAAGCTGTTACTTTTTTCATTTTGGCTTTGCCATACTAGGAAAAGCTGCAGCAGAGTAATTCATCTTATTGACTCATAAACAATTTACTGTATTATCCTTTGGGAGGGGGACCAAGGAGGAAGGTTGGGACCTAACATTATTGACGTAGGCTGGATATGCTATCTCATTTTATCTTAACAACAGCCATATGATGTATACATTTCAGTTTTCTCATTATAGATGAGAAATGCTTTGAAAGGAAAAGTTGCCCAAATAAGAATAGTTATAAATGACATATAATTGATTTCAGGTTTCTCAGACTCCAGAGCATGTACACTGTCCACAAGTATATGAACTGAGGGGTTTACATTCACCCAAAGGCAAGCCTTGGCCCACAAAGGTCATGGAATCCCCCAGCACAAGAGTAGAGATCATGCTTCTTATAGAGTCAGCTCTCTTGAACTAGCCAGATCTTAGTTTAAACCTCTTTTAATTCAAGAGATGTCCTTTGTTTCAGAAGTAGCATAATGGGGGCAGTTTCCTTGACCTATTGTTGTTTTCCTCTGACTAACCAAACATCTTTAACCCCTGGGCCACCTAGTGGGTAGCACTGGGACAGCAGAGACCCTGGATGTAGAGAAGGTGTGATGTAGCACAGAAACCTTCCGTTAGGGCTTCTAGGGGAGGCCTCTGTTCACTCTGCTTTGAAGTAGGCATAACAAAAGGCTCAGAGATGCTCTTGGAAAAGCTCCTCTTTCGATTGCTACTTAAGCCTCTCAATGGCCAGGCTTTGGTTAAGAATGAAGAAAAAATTAACTCCACAAAGTTTTAGCAAACTGAACAGATAATAGGTCCATAATGAGATAAGGAAAACTAGGCTACTTGGATAATAGTCCTAAATTTTTTAAGGTCAATGTTCTATGAGGTCATTGTCAGAGAGCGTGAACCGCGAATCTGAACCAAATCCCAAAGTGGGAGACAGCTCAGCCTTTCCTTCTCCGTAGTGCTGGTCTGTTGCTTTTTAATTAAACCGTTTGGGGGAAGTGGTTTGGAAAAAAACCAAAATGAAGCATCAAAATCCCAGGTGGGGCATTCTGCCTTCCTCTCGCAAGTGGGGTAAGCGAGACAGAAAGAGAAAGAAAAAGAGAGAGGGAATGGAGTTGTGAAGGGGACGTTTGTGCCGTGTTAGTACCAACAGTTCAGGGCTGCAGGTTGTTTGTGTTAAGATTCTGTGAAATAACCCAAACAGATCGATGCGGCAATGAATAAAATAACTCAACATTTCTTCGCCTGTTTTTTTCTTGTGGTAGATCTGATGGCAAGCTGGGATGGGGTATGGGGGAGTGAGTAAAAATAGGTTATTTAGAAAAAAAAAACCAAAATCCAAACGCTATTGTAAACAAGAGTACACTTTGTATGGACAAATGCTGATTGCTTGAAACTCAAGGCCTGGGTGTTTATATTTAGCATTCTGGGGAAAAAATGGGCAGTGTTGCCAATGTTCTGGAACTTACTGCTATCTTTTCAACCCTCCCTCCAAACAGATTAGGGAGAAACCTGCTGGACCGGCATTGTCTGTGGTGGAAAAAGTAAAACAGGACCCAATGCCAGAGGCATTTTTACCTTTTCAAAAGAAAGGGAAAAAATTCATTGAATTGTCCTTGAGTTTAATTTTAAGATTTTTACTTCACCTCATTAATGTTAAGAAAAGAAAAAGAAAACCAAAAAAGTACAGGGAGGGAAGGAGAGTGGAATTTTGTGGTGGGGGGGTGGGGAGAGAGAGAGAGCTGGTTATGGTGTAGGGGGAGAAAAGTGAAACTTTATGAAGAGACACATCAACCAATTGCAATATATGGATCTTATTTTGATTCAGATTAAAATAAAATATAAAAAATAAATGAGTAAATAATACAAAAAACTATTTGGAGGCAATAGGCAAATGTGAATACTGGCTATTTGAACAGTACTAAGGAATTACAGTTGACTTGTTAGTTGTAGTAATAGAATAGTGGTTGTATTTTCAAAAGGAGTCCTAATCTTTTAGAGATGCATATGAAATAGTTCTTGATGAAATTATATAATGTCTTGGATTTGCTTCAGAATAACCCAGGGAGGAAGGGTGGTCAGCTAGTGGATTGAAAATACACACTCAGAGAGACTGGCCATAAGCAGATAATTATTGAAGTTGGGAGTTCATGATGCCATTCTGTCTGCTTTTGTATGAGTATAAAATATGCCATAATAAAATGTTAAAGAGGACACCTTGTTAGATTAGGCTGTGGTCTCTTGAACACCAGAGCTGCCCTGACTAGAAACCTGGCAGTGTTGGACAAGTATTCCCCAAACACTGAGAGAACCTCTTCCATTTAAAATTGTTTTTGTGTTATTCCACGGAACTCACTGCCTGGAACCAGAATCACACCACAAATGGTCCTTTTTCCAAGTAACTCACAGAAAACATGGTAGGAAGGAACTGAATGGAATCCAAATACAAATGAAAGGGAACTAACCCATGGGCAGGGCATGTCACAGCCAAGGTTAAGGTACCAAGTGAACTAAATTACACCGCCAACACCAGCAGCCTAGGCCCCAGTGGCAGCCACTGTTTATGACACCTAGGCTGAGCCCTGGTGATGTTTGAGTACCTTGTATGTCATAAAAATCAGGATAATTTTGCTTCCTGGTTGAAATGATTCTTTTGCAATGGAATTTGTTTCAGATTCTCTAAACAAGCTCTACATACTTTCATGGCTCATTGGAACAGAGCTGAATGTCCTTCATGTCTCTGAAATACATCTGAGGCACTGGGCCCCGTCCTTCTCTATAGAATGACATCTTGAGAAAGATTCAGTTACATCTCTGGGTAGTGACTGCAGAATGTGATACAAAAGAACAAGAGGGCTTTAGTTCCATGTGGAGTAAGCAGAGTAACAGGGGAATAAAATTCAGAAAAGCCTTGGCTTTGGGGCTAAGTTGAAGGTTGAACTAGATGTTTTCTAGAAACACAGGGACTAATGATAAATAGGAACCTGGAGCCATCACAACCAGACCAGACTCATAACTCATGACTCCTAAGGGCCTTGCAGTGGCGTTGTTTCTGTCTTCCTTTGCAGGCCTCAAAATAAAAAAGAAAGATAGAAAAGACGGAAAAAAAAAAAAAAAAAAGCAAAGATGGCTGTTGACTAGCAAATGCTTGCTAGGGGAGGGCAGCATGTGATGTTGCATCTTGGTTTTTTCCCAAACCATGTCCCCAGTTTATTCCACCTACCACACTTCTCTTCACCCAAACAAGCCTAAATATACTTCTAAAGAATAAAGCAAACTGTTCCTTGAGCTGACACTAATGGGTAGTTTGAAAAAAGTCTACTTTTCTTGGCGTCTGGAGAAAAGGGGGACATGTCTTATTTTTTAAGGGCTTTTAACTGTTCTAAAATAAAATTTTAATTTTAGAAGTGTTTTAGGCAGAGAAAAACTGTGAAAATAGCACAGAGAGTGCCCATATACCCCACACCCATTTTCGTCCATTATTAACATCATACTTTTGTATGGTACATTTATCATAATTAATAAACCGAAATTGTACTATTAATGAATGCTCATAAGGTATTTGTATTTTTTTCAGTTTTCTGTCTCAGTGCCCCAGCAAGAATGCCATATGACGTTTAGCTGTCCTGTCTTCGCAGCTGCCTCTTGGCTGTGACAGTGTCTCACAAATTCCTTGATTGTTTTGAGGAGGACTGGACAGGAAGTTTGTAGGCTGTCCCTTAATTAGGATTCAAGTGAAGTTTCTCTCATGGTGAGATTGGGGCTATATATTTTGGGGGAGAAGCCCTGTAACTCTTTCATCTTTGCTTCTGAACATCACACAGTTTTTCCTTCCTGTCTCTTCAAAGCCAAATGTCTTTAGGCAGCAAGAACTACCAGCCAGATGTTGTTCTGTCTCTCTGCACACTTTTTTTTTTTCTTTTTGCCTGCAAGCACCTTTTGCTGTTTGCTGAAAAATAAAAACACTTTTAGAAATAGGGGACCTACTTGGCAGTAGCTGCTGAAGGGTGTGTATGAAACTCACTGTTAATTATAGTTGCTATATGAGGAAATTTAAAAAATTAAACATTAGCATTGGGTTATTTTAGTCACAAACATGTATGGTATATAAATTCTCTTTATCTGTCAAATAAAAGATCCAGACTTTTTTCCCCCCAGCTAGCTTGTGTTCTTTCCCATTTATAATTTTAGTTGTTACAGGAATCAGGATCATCTTTACCACTACTTCTCGTACCTACTTTCATATCCTCCAGCAGAACTGAAATGTGGAAAGGTTATACTAAAAAGGGCACTAGAGTGCCTCAAAAGAAAAACTTAAGACTGATATCACTTACAGGTACCATTGTAAAAATCTTAAATAACATAGTGAAACACATAATATAGGTGCTGATGGAGAATTATACATTGCAAACAAGTGAGATATATTCCAAAAAGCAAGAGTGATCCAGTGTGGGAAAATTCACTAATATAATTCTTCATATTAAAAGAGTTAAAGAGAAAAAGATCATATAATCATTTCCACAGCAGTACATAAGGGATCTTACCAAGTTTATATTCATTTACATTAAAAGCTTTCAATTGAAACATAAATTAATGACTATTTCCATATATATATATATACACACAGTTACTATAATGATATATGTGATTATGAGATGTTTTAAGTTTTATATTTTTAATAAGTTATATATGTGATTAAATGTGTGTTTGTGCACATGTAATTGACTCTATGAACAAATTTCAATGACCTCTGTATGTTTTTTTGTCCTCTTCTCCCTAACTAACTACTTGACCTTTTGAGTCATTTCCTAGAAATGGTAGATTTTCCATATGACAAAGGAACTGAAATTCTGAGGGCTCTTGGGCAGACTTCCTCATGCCAAAACTCACAACCTGCCCTCTATGCCTAGCTCCTTGTTAGCTACTCTATGACCCGGGCGAAAATACTGGCTCCTCCTTTGAAAGCCCCTGGATTTGAGGCAGCTTTTCCCATTCTTCTGACAAGAAGTCTTTCATGTTAAAAATTCCTTTCTTCCTTGGCAATCCTAGATAAGTGTCTCAATAATTAGACTTTTGTGCTAGAAGTAACTGGACCTATGCTGAACCCCTTTGTGTTCTCACAACAATTGTGGGAGCTGGTCCAGAATGGTGTTGGTTATGGTTTGGTGGCTATGGAGCAAAGAGAAACTAAAAGCTTCTCTAGCAGCTGCCTGGCCAGGCAGCTTTGGACTTTCTCACCTTCTCCCATCTCTGTTGTTTGAGCCTCCATTGCATTGGTGGTTGCCTCCTGATTGCCTCAAAAAAAAAAGGACCTTTGGATCTGAATTTTGACATTTGGGCCCAGATGGTTGAGTGCTATCTGAAAGTACAATACAATGTAGGACGCCCTTTCAATTTAGGGGATTCTGAGGGAATTCCCATCTGTTTGGAGATGGAAAAACCTGCAACCATCTGTGAGAGTGGGAATTAACCTAACTTTCGATTTAGCACTCACAGGGCTTATTAGGTAAAACTATAGTTCATGTGTTTGGAACCTCTTCTTGAATTTCTCTTTATATTATTTGTCAGTATTGTTG
>CAUYRH010019376.1:0-20134 GCA_963574655.1 Perodicticus potto
AGCTCAACCTCCCAACAAACAAAAAACTATCTGGGAATACTGCTATGCTAACATATTAACCACAGTATAGTCATTCATGGGAAAACAGGAATTAAGCAATGAATTAAGTGAAATAACAAAGTTCAAACTATCATAAACTCATAGACCACAATGATATTACAAGACAAACAATTCCAGAAATCTTATAAACAATAAAAAAAGAAATATTTCTTATTGTTCTACTTGATCTGGATATACCTGATATTGACATTGGAGAAAATATATCTTTATAAAGGGAAATTACAAACATGTTTCACTTATAAATGAGGATGTAATATCCTAAACAACATATTGGCAAGATGAATTAAAAATTAATGTTTAAGTAATATACTTGGTCAAAATTGAATCCAATTTATGTGAGAACTAGTCACTATTTTCTTTCCTTTTTTTTTCCTTTCCCTCACCCCTACAAAATAGTTTTGTCCTTACAGATACTTCAAACTTGGTATTATACTTCTTACAGTGAGTTGAAAAGTATTTCTAAGCAAAGTTATTTTTTTCTCATTTCAGTAACCAGCTGGTCACATTTATAGTCATTGTGTTCCGTTAGCACACCTATGATCAGTTCTGGGGACAAATGACAAAGTATTAGAAAATTAAGTCAGACTGCAAATTTTCTTTTAAAAATATTTTAAATCATAGCTATCTCAATAAACAAAAGTATTGCAAGTGATGATCATTGATTCTTATGAAATACCAGAAGAAAATATAATAACTCTTGTCTTATAATACCTAAAAAGAAGAAATAACTCTTCTTTTCAGCTTGCGTTTACATAAAAACCTGTCAAGGATTCAGTAAGTGAGGCAGTATCTGATGGATTCTTTAAGGAGTCTTTTACTTTAGCTAATTAGAGCACCAAAAAAGAGATATATTTCTAGTCTTGTAGCCCAAGACCATACTGTATAGCCGTGCCAACCCAAGTGTGTAGAGAAGCAGTTCTTCCTAGAATTGGTTGTATCCCACGTGTTTATACTTCTATCCAGTTATGGATCATTTGTATAATTCATTAAGATGCCAGTTTCTTTCCACTGTATCCAGGTGGATTTACTTTTTTCCCTTCAGTCCTTGGCATTTAGCGCTTGTGACTTTGAAGCCGATACATGCTAGCAGTATTCTGCTTTGCCCCAGTGCTAAGGCCAGCAGCGAGAGAGGAAGGCCTGGACTTTGCTCTTCTTTAATTTCCTATTCCCAAGTTTAAAAAAGAAGAAGAAGAAGAAAATTTCAAAAAAGAGGACGAGGAGGAGGAAGAAGAAAAGGAAGATTTTCTGATGTGGAATTCTTCGGTTTAAAAAAAAATAGTGTTGACAACAGAAAGACATAGTGGAGAAGGCTGCCTCGGGTGGCTGAGCGCGCCCGCTCGCTCAGGGCGAGGCTGACAGGTGCACCTTGTAACTAACAGCCTCGGCTCTGCAGCTTGCCCCGCTCTCCCCCAGCGCGGTCTGCGGGATCCTTTCTCGTCACTACCCTGACGCTTCTGTTTATTTCCTCATCTAGCTCATCCTTTCTATCACCAATTACATCCACGTGAATACATCACAAGATCATAATTTTCTTTTGCTTGGTCTTTAAAGACACTTTAGCAATTCCTTCCTTCTACACCTTTCACGCTTCATAAACTATAAATGGACTTTAGCATCTATAAAAAACCCCCCACAAGGAGCTGCTCCCCGGGAAAGCCTCATGCCAAGCCTTCATGCTCTTTGCATCAGCAAAACTTCCTTTTAAATGACTTAGCATACATTCCGTGTGCTATTTACTTTTAAACTTTGCGATTGAGAAAAAGGAAAGATTCTGCCTACTAATCCCTTCAGAGAAGCATTAGATGACATTTTAAGTAGGGAGGGAACTGAGATGGCTGTGTAGTCACAAGGGGGGAGTTGTTCTCGTTCACTTGTTCTTATTCATTTTTTTAATTTTTTTTATTTTTTACTAAATCGTAGCTGTGTACATTAGTGCAATCATGGGGTACAATGTGCTGGCTTCATAATCAATCTGAAATATTTTCATCCAACTGTTCAACATAACCTTCATGGGATTTTCTTGTTTATCGTATTTGTGGTACATGTACACCATGGAATACTATGCAGCCTTAAAGAAAGATGGAGACTTTACCTCTTTTGTGTTTGCATGGATGGAGCTGGAACACATTGTTCTTACTCATTTTTGTAATAACATGGTTTATGTGCGCTGTATGTATGCTTCCTTCAAATTTCTGTGACGTGAAACAACTTTTAGTATTTCCAGATGAAGCACTGGAACTCTGCCTAATTTAGCTAATTTGGAAGTCACGTGAAAGATGGAATTATTTAATGGGAACCAATTACAGTAGAACTTCCATAGTTGACCGCCTCCCTACATTGACCACCTCCTTAAGTTGACCTAATTTTCACACACAACATGTGCATTGAGGAAGTAGGCCTAGTTCCTTATGTTGACCAATTTTGTATGTTGACTGGTTTGTTACAGTTCCTGGGTGGTCAAATTACAGAAGTTCTACAAGAAGATTCAAAGGTCTCCTTAATTTTAAACTCCCAAATATTCCTGAATTGTTAATAAATCTAATTCCTAACAGAAATAGACTCCAAAAAAATCCAAGAAAACATGAAACAAAGGACAAAGACAAAAAAATGGAGCTGGAAAATGTTCTTCTTAGTAAAGTATCTCAGGAATGGGGAAAAAAATATCCAATGTACTCAGTACTACTGTGAAACCAATTTGTAATCACTCACACTAGCATGTGAAAAATGAAACACAGCTATAGCCTAGGATGAAGGAGGGAAGGCGAGGGAAAGGAGAAAGCAGGAGTGGGTTGATGGAGGGAGGGTTAGTAGGGGGACCACACCTGTGGAGCATATTGCAAGTACAAGTTGGATCTACCAGGTGTAAAACACAAATGTCTTAATGCTGTAATTGGATAAATGCGGTGAAAGCTATGTTGATTATTAGCACTCCAATTTGTACAAATAATCAACACATCGAATACCATAATGGCATAAATGTATATATGATCTGTGTACAAATGACTTAATAAATAAATAAATAAATATATATATATATATATAAAGAAATAGACTCAATTCTGAAAGAAATAACTGGAACATACACATCCATGCTAAAACTTGGGGAAATGGTCCTCCAGCAACTTTCAACAAATATTTCATTAGTAAAACAAAATTGAAGAAAAATGTCAATGATCCACTTTTAGAAGAAAAGCAATGTAACATCCTAATTAAATAGGAGAAATTGGTGGAGAAGCTCAGTTATGCATACCCCACAAAATGAAGAATGGCCAAAAATGAATGTAGATTTTGGGAGAGAGAATAAAAGTAACCCTGGAAGCAGTAGGAATGTAATCTCTACATAAGTTAGCAAAATGAGTGGCTCGAAAGAATGAAGAGCAATGTGGAGAATTCAAGATGAAGATTTTCTGTAGTTAATTCCCAAACCAGTTAATCATCCCAAGAATATTAAAGAGTTACCTAAAATTTACATTAGTGTAAAGAAGAACTTAGTAAAACTGCAAAATGTTATAAAAAGAACAAAACAAAAATTTTTAACAATGTTAAAATCTGATTTTTATTTAATAATCTGGTTTCCCTTGTAAGCAAAGACTAAAAATAAATATGAAAATTGTGTCTAACTGGTTAAAGGGAGATTATTATTAAAGTTTTAGTTTTGCATCAAATGTTCTTTCTTTTTAGCCACAAGTAATGTTTAGCAAAGTGAAAATTCACCATGAGCACTTTGGAGAGTACTGTATCCACAGGGGAAGTGCAATCTCTTTTTAATTTAGGGAATGTGTTGTAAGATTGGCCTTTTGTTTCCCTCGTTCTAGCCTAGAAGCCGTGTGGCTCAGACAGGAGAAGAATGGATGGCTTAAGCTATCACAGGGCAATGGATTTTAAGGAAATAGATAAAGGCATCAGAAGTTTTTTTTTTTTTTTAATATATAAGAAACTCTTACCTGGAAAATAGGTATGTTAGGAACTAGAAAATTATTTTGAAATGTTTTATTGACCCAATAAAAATGCAAAACTTATCCTCCAGATAAGTTATAATACGTATTGTTATCATCATTCCCAGGAATGTCTATGTGATAAAAGATGTATAACGAATTACCCCAAAACTTGGTAGTATACAACAAAACGAAACAAAAAACCATTTTATTGTATCTCATAGGTTCTGTGGAATAGGAATTCAGACAGGACCAGGCTGGGTTATCTGTTGACTGAAGTCACCTAACATAGGTTAGGTTTGGGGAGTACAAGACATCTCCACTCACTCCACTCACATTTCCGGGATGGGCCATCAATCAAGTTGCTAAACACAGTCTCTAAATCACGGTGAACTCAGGGAATTACATAGCTTAGTTAACATGGCAGCTAGATTTCCCCAAAACAGTTGTCCCAAGACAAGCAGGCAGAGCTGTGTGAAATTTTCTAACCTTGCCCCGAAACCAGACGCCATCATTTCCACTGCCTTTTCTTGGATATAAGTTAAGTCATAAGGCAGTCCAGGTTTCAAGTGGAGAAGTTGGCTCCACATTCTGATGGAGAGAAGCAAAAATTAATCTTGCAAAAGAATTTATAGAATGGGAGATATTGTTGTGGTCAACTACTTTCAAACATACATTTTGGAAAACATAATTGAGGAATTCATTCATTGCCCCAAATCACTTGACCAGTAAGTGGCAGATTTAGGATTTTTACCCAAGCCAAGTCTAACACTAAAGCCTTTTCCATAATAATTTACAAATGTCTCTGAAAGGGAAAAAGGAGAAAGAAAGAGATAAAGACAGAGACGGAGACAGAGGCAGAGACAAAGAACACTGTGCTTTGAAATCTTAGATTACAATTAGATTTTGAGAATATCATGTAGTTTGCCTCTATCTCTGCTTTAAATGTATTTGTCCTATTACTAAGGATTTGTGTGTATCCTGTGAACGAAAGATTTATTTAGGTGGGAGATTCAGTGTTTTCTTTTGCTTCTTTTTTATAACATAGTGTTTGATATAAAGTAAATGATTAATAAAGATTTGTGGAATAAATGAATGAATGAATGTTATGTCCAAATGTTGACAAAGAAAAAGATAATGTGTATTTAGAAAAACAAAGACAAAGTCTTATGTGTTTTCCAAGAACCACATATGTCTGATCTTTCTTTTTCTTTTCTTTTCTTTTTTTTTTTTTAGGGACAGAGTCTCACTCTATCGCCCTCAATAGAGTGCTGTGGCATCACAGCTCACAGCAACCTCCCGCTCTTGGGCTCAGGCGATCCTCTTGCCTCAGCCTCCTGAGTAGCTGGGACTACAGGCACCTGCCACAAGGCCCAGCTATTTTTTTTGTTGCAGTTTGGCTGGGGCCAAATTTGAACCCACCGCCCTCGGTATACTGGACTGGCGCCCTACTCACTGACCCACAGACGCCGCCCTTTCTGATCTTTCTTTTGAGCTGCCAACTGAGGCCTATTATCTATGAGATTATTGGTCCTAAAGTCTAAAGCTTAAAGAGCTTAAAGGTATAAATCTCCTCCTTCTTCTTAGCATTAACTTCATGTTAAAAACTATGTGGATGTGAAAAGTGTACAAGATAGTTTATGTGCACCAATATGTTGATGATTTCACATAATGTTATTAACTAAAATATCTGAAGTAAATTAAAATACTGCTGTTAAAAGTATAAGCAAATCGTTTACCATATCTCAGTACTCAAAACTTGAGTGTATAATTTTCAACTTTGATTTACTCTTTAAGCAGTTGCAAATTTTAAGGTACATTTAATGAAAATATATGTAAACACGTATCATACATACAAACAGGTTTATTAAATGACTATAAATTTTCCGAAAGTAACAGTTCACTTTGTTTTATACACTTATAAATCTTATCTCTCCCCAAAATATGGAAAATAGATGAATAGTAATTGTTTCTAAAGTCTTTAACCATTTCCCAAGGCAGAAGAGAGGATTTTTCCATTGCTTAAGAAGGAAGCATTTGATATAATTTGTTTGCACAGAGGAAACCTTTCTATACGAGAAAATGCAATGTTTCCATGGCAACACATCAAAAAAAAATCATAACTAAAACGCAGTGTGACATGAAAATTACTCTTTGGTTTTAGAAAATAGTTCGCATTTATTAATATTCAACAAATATAGGTTTTGAGAGCATTAAAGAAGCAATTTACAAATGATTGATTTAAATACACTTCAAAATGGCCATGAAAAGGAATTTGATTGGATTTTAAGTCAATCTCTTTATTTCTTTTTATTCCTTTTGTTAACATTAGAAAATATATCATGTGGTTAGTGGGCGGGGATCACCTTTTAATGGCTTGTGGAAAAATAACAGAGAATTCATACATATACTATAAAATTCATTCAATCTACATATTAGTAGATTTCTTTTTAGTGTTTGCTTTATCTGAAATTAGCATTAGCTAGTTTGACTAACTTACTTTTTAAAAGCCTTTAGTTCGTGGAGTGAAAATTAACAATTCAGTTGGGCAAATAAGTGAGCAGGAAATGACATTTGTTATCTGTCAGAAGTGTAACTGGATCTTTGTAATATTTTGAACACGGCAGTTACTTGAATTAAAAAAAAAAGAGAAAGACAATACATTTGAAAGGGAAAAATGAACTCCATTTTGACTTCTCTGTCGCTGCAATGGGCAAGTTTAAAACAAAAATCATTTTGCTAGCCTGTTGGACTCCAACACCCTGTTTGATTCTTCTAGTTCAGTCTCCAGGCTCAGACCCCCAGGGACCCAGCCAGCTCTCACAGGTTGTCCGGTTTTGTGGCTGGCCACCAACTGCCCCATTGCTGGTGAGGCCTACTGGCAGCCAAAGCAGTTATCCTTTCGATCTTATCAGAAATTAGTATATGGCTGGGTGACGAACCCCCTCAGGCCACACTGAGTTCCTTCTAGTGCAAAGTGATGGCCCAGGCAGCAGCCAGGGCTTGAATGTGTGTTCCCTGTGGTCCAGAGCAAGCAAACATTATTTTCATATTTAAAAAAAAAAAAAAGAAGTAACCTGTGCCTTCACATTGAATCTCTCCAAAAATATCAGATAATGAATAAATACAGTCCTTCAAACTAGTATTACTTTCCTTTACCAAATTGACAATTATTGCATACATACAGTGAATATGAAGGAATACAATAATGTCTCAATAATATAAAGAAATAATTACAAGTGTTTTTTTTGTTGTTGTTCTGGCAGTGCTTTCTTCTAAAAATTATTAAAATCACTACCTTTGCAGGGTATGATACTAATGTTAATGCTTTATTAATTATGGCAGATGCATCAGTTGATGACATAACTGCCAGTTTCTTATAAAGTGGCATTTGAAATAGCAGCATCTTGAGCAAAACATCTTCCTTCCAGTGGGATAAAGGGAATTTAGGAGCTCATCTCCCACAGTACCCAACACAAATTGTTATATGGACTATCGATACTTCTTTAGTAACTACATGTTTACAATGTGATTTCCCACTTGCAAGCTGGTACACTATCTTATTTATTCTTATCTCCCCAATAATGGCAGAATGGTGTTCACATAAAGGCTGCTCAATAAATGAGCACCCTCACTATTTAGTAAATAATGTTGCTAAGTCTTAGAAGCAAGTTTTGAGAAATAGACTTGGAGGTCCTGATAAAAAAAATTCAATAATTTCATTCTGATTTAATTAATGATAACAAAAAAGAATGCCCCAGTTACAGACAAAGTTCATTAGGTGATAGTATGAACAAATGTGTGGATACTTTTGGCCCTGCCCAGAGCCCTCAGCACAGCCTGTACCCTCACACTCCACAGCTTCCAACAGCAAGCGCCTGCAAGTCTGTGCACAAGGGCCTGCTCTGGACCCAGGAGCCGGTGCCCCCGTGTAACCCCTGCAACCCAGCTGAACTGGACCTCAGGTGCCCCCACCCACCGGGTGTCCTCCCTTTCTGTCTCACTCTGCTCCCCTTACTGCTTCCAGAGGGGATCACTACTCAGATGAACTGACGGTATCTGTATCTTTTTCTCAGAGTCGGATTGCGTTCACTTGTTTAATCATACAAAACTGCTAATTTTTCCTTCTCTCAGTTGAATTCTGAACCGTGTATCTATATTCAATTATTCTTTGATTCAGTAAATATCTGACATCTCCTATCATGCACAAGGAAGTCTTATGAATGCTAAAATGTTCTTTTAAATAAGCTATTTTCAAACAGAAGTTCTAGCTTTACTAACGATGTAGAAAATAATTGCTTAAAGCAAATTTCCTTTGATTAATTGAACTTGCTTGTGAATCATGGAACCACCTTTATCCCTAGAGCCCCAGTACTCTGCCAACATGAAAACATTAGGTTACCTAACACCTACACGATTCATAATACCTAGGATTCATAAGCTGCATGTTCTCAGCTCTTTAGATTTTAGAACTTTAGACACTAAAGAATATAAAATTCCAGGGTGGTGCCTGTGGCTCAGTGAGTAGGGCACTGGCCCCATATACTGAGGCTGGCGGGTTCAAACCCAGCCCCAGACAAACTGCAACAAAAAATAGCCGGGCGTTGTTTTAGGTGCCTATGGTCCCAGCTACTCGGGAGGCTGAGGCAAGAGAATCACCTAAGCCCAAGAGCTGGAGGTTGCTGTGAGCTGTGATGCCATAGCACTCTACCGAGGGCCACAAAGTAAGACTCTGTCTCTTAAAAAAAAAAAATATATATATATATATATATATAAAATTCCAGAGACAGAAATAAGACCCAATAATCAACCTTTACAGAAACTATAGAGACCATAACATAACTTATTTCATAAGCAAAAATCTCATAACATCTAGAAGCTGCACTTTCTAATTACTCACTGCCTTCTAACACCAAATGACTTGCAGAGGTATTTTTCCAAATGTTTAAATCACTTCTATCAAGATATGTATTTTGTTATTTTCCTTAGAAAGGGAAACTAAGTTCCTCCTTCAGCCCAACTGCTACTGTCATAATTATGCCTGTATTGTTTATATTTGCATGAGACATCTACTTGCAAAGAGACTTCAAGTTCATTATTTCATTAAAATCTATTGTTACTTTTATCTGAAAGAAACCAGTGCTCATAGAGGTGAGGGAACTTGGGGGGTCTGATGTGGAATCCAGATAGTTTCAGATGTTCTTCTCCATGTTCTAGGATCATTTCACTTGACGCTACTAACGTGGGTGAAATGTAAAACACTTTTGATGCTGGAGAAAATGTTCATGCACTGTAAATTCCGTATTATCAGAGAATCTTTGTATCGCCTGAAAAGAATAAATGTTTTCAGAGGAAAGAGAATATCCCCAGGATCACATCCATATCTCCAATAAAAAAGCAATGCTTATTTCATTTCTTTGCGTTGAATTAAATTCTTAGATGAAAGAATCTACCTAAATAGTCTGTACATGAAAAAATTTTAAGGTATAAATCCTGTATAAAGAGTTGGGTCTTAATGGAACAGTGAAGTCATTGGTTTTCTTTGCTAAAGCTAACATCCGGTAAATTGATAGCTTGTTGTACCGCAGCTTAGTGGCATTAACAAAAACACTGCTATCAATGGCCAACCAACATAAAGAGAAAATGTTATTCTCTAGAAAATAATCCCCTAGGAAAATACATTTCTAACCGCTCAGCAAAGCCGACACATGGGTACCCTACATAATGAGGCAACTTTGTTTCTTAGCAACAGAAATATAAAACAGATTGAAATAATATGGTCTTGACAATAACAGTAAATGGGGGAAAATGAGTGTTACTTGAAAAAAATCAGGACAGAACTTAATAGGGATTGAGAAAAGTTACAAAATTCATTTTGTTTTAAGAAATCTTTGAGCACACATCTAACATATAGAAGACAATGACATTTGTAGCCAAACAAAAATATTAAGGAAGAGAATTTAGTTTTACAAGAAAATGATTCACTTTTTAATTATATTAGGATGAACTAGGCCATTAAATCTGAACTGTCCAATTTTGAATTAGAAGTTTAGTTTATTACATCTCAGACAAGAAGCAGCACAGTTAATCAAAGTGGGCACCTAAAGTAGCCACACAGTTTTGACATCTTTACAGTAGCTTATGCATGCCGGCAGCAGGGAAGCTGGAAGAGTAGTGGGGCTGAACTTGGGAAAGGCGCTTTCCACAGCTTGGTGAGAACTGAATACTTTTTCTTGTAAGAAGAGGTCCAGCGCCTGGAAGGAGTGGCAATCCACTGATGGTGAATGTGGTGGATGACAGAGAGTTCCAAAGTCCAGCTCTTGTAGTTTTATCAGCGTTGTTTTTGCAACATGTGGTCAAGAGTTGTCTTTCAAGAGGACTGGCCTGTCTCCATGGACCCATCTCAGCTGCTTAATCACAAGCATCTTTCTTCATCATTTCATCCAACCCGTCCAGTAGGACCCACAGGAATGGACTGAGCAGGCTTCATGAAGCTGGAGTGGCGAATACCAAGGCTGCACCAAGAAACTGATATCAAATTGATTTTTTAAAATGAACATTTGTGTTTGGATTATGTTTTGGCACTTTATCCAACCGTTGTGCTTAATGCTTGTAATTGTCAGAAAGAATTAATTTTTCTTTTACCACATGTAACAATACAGTGAAGAAATGATTCACCTTTGTGTTGTAATAGCAAAGAAAGGCAAGCTTGGGGAAGATTTCTCTGCTGAGACTCATTTAATTCACGTAGTACCCATTTATGCAGCTTTTTTTCCCTTGCCAGTTTGTTTCAAATGGAGCAATATTGTTAGAATAGCAAGGTCAAACATTGCTGCTAACTCACGCATAGATTGAGATGGATTTGCTTCCGCTAACAGCTTTCAGCTCTTCTTTATCCACCCTGGTCTCAGGTCGCCATGTGGCTCATTTTCAAGATTAAAGTCACCAGAATGGAATTTCTCAAACCATCGAGATACTGTGCATTCATTACCCACATCCTTCCCAAAAACTTCATTCCTACTTAATATTTCCGACTGTCTGCACTGCCTCGGTTTCACAATGGAACTCACATTCGAAACTAACACAAATATTTGACTTATCCACGGTTTCGTAAAAATTGCTCAAAACAAAGTTTGAAGTTTGAAAGATAATCACAAGCCTAACGTGTATTTGAAAGAATGAGGATAAACAATATTATTGTTTATTTTTATTTAATTATTTTCACATTGTTTCTTTCACATTTATAATTTATTTCACAGGAAACAAACACACAAACAAGAAGTGTCAAAGTGAAATGTCAGAAATGTCAACGGTCAAACTTAGTGCTTAAGAACAACGGACCTTAGTGCTAACTAACAGTCAATGTGCCAAGAAATGAAGTAAAGGAGAAAATCACATTTGTAGATTTTTTAAAATTCTAAACACTTTACAGACTAATTGGAATTTTAATGGATTAGAAGGGAAATTTCACAGGAAGTTGTAATATGTAATTTTTTTAAATCTATTTTCCCAGAATTTATCTAAACTTCCAATAGAGTAGGAAGATTTTAATATACAATATAGATATATTATTCAACTTGATGAACAGCACACATCAGACATGCCATCTCCACCTTAAAAATATATAAAAATATTTCCATCAAACATGCCTTTTCCACCTTAAAAATATATAAAAATACCTGGCCACATCTCATCCCTGTCACAGTAGTCTAAGCTATTCTCATCTCTCTCGTATACTATAACATAAGCTTCCTAATTTTTTTCACTGCCTCTATTGTTGGGGCCCAATGATCAATTCTGTATTTACTGTTCAGCAGTGTTTTCTATTTACCGAATGTTTACTATGAACTGAGTTCTTAATGACCAGCTTACATACATTATTTTATTTTATCTTTATAACACCAGTAGAAGTGGAAATTATTTTTATTTCATGCACAAAAAATCAGAATAAAAACAGAAAAGCCAAATTGCCAACCCTAGGAAGGACAAGACAGAAAACAGTTTCAACCAGCTCCGCTGAAAGAACAAGTCTTTGTAGGCAGCTGCTGCTGGGAAATGACTATTTCCGCTGCATTGATCCTGACAGTCAAGACTCAGATTTCCCAACAGAGGCTGCCAAGGAGCTTCCTCCAGACTGCTGAATTGAAGTCCTCCCCAATTTCTCGAATTTTACTAATTACAAGTGTTCAAGCCAGGTCATTGTTCAAACCCCAACCACACACCATCCTACCATAGACTGCTAATTAACTTCAGACAAATTGCTTGGACTATAAAATTTACGCATTCAGTGATTATTTTTGAGTGCCTTCTCTGCACTAGCCACTGTTCTAGGCCTGTTCAAAGATAAAATTTGGACATCAAGAGACAAATTTCTGATTTCACGGAGGTTACTTTCTGGCAAGAGAATAGAAAAATTCAACAGAGAAATTAACATATAATATTAAGTAGCTATAAGAGCTAAGAAGAATAAGTGAAGTCAAAGAGAACGGATAAGAGGCAGTGCCTGTGGCTCAGTGAATAGGGAGCCAACTGCCTATACCGAGGGTGGTGGGTTCAAACCCGTCCCCGGTCAAAAAACAGCCGGGCGTTGTGGCGGGCGCCTGTAGTCCCAGCTACTCAGGAGGCTGAGGCAAGAGAATTGCCTAAGCCCAGGAGTTGGAGGTTGCTGCGAGCTGTGATGCCATAGCACTCTACTGAGGGCAATAAAGTGAGTCTGTCTCTAAATTTAAAAAAAAAAAAAAAGAGGGATAGAGAGTGGCTGAGCATTGCTATAAACAAGGTTGTCAGGAAGAACATCCCTGCAGAGCTGAGGCAAAGGAAGTAGCTGCTGCAAAGTCCCTGAGGTAGAATCAAGTTGATTTGTTCAAGCATCGGCAAGAAAGCTGGTGAGGTTGGAGCATGTGGTGTGGTGGACACAGGCAGTGTGGGCAGAACTATGGTGCGTTTGCAGGCCAAGGGGGTTAGTTTTCTATTATTATGTGACAAGTCAGCTTAGACTTACTGGCTTAAAATGACTCAGATTTATCATCCTACAATATTCCTGAATGAGAACTCCAGCTGCAGTTTACCTGAGTCCCCTGCTCGGGGTCTCCCGAGGCTGCTGGGAAGTTCACAGTCCGGCTCTAATCTCACCCAGAGGCTTGGTTGGGTGAGCCTCCAGTTCCACATGCATTCAAGTCCTCGTCAGAATTTGTTTCCCTGCAGGGGCATGACTGAACTCCGCATTTTCTTGTTAGTTCTTAGCACCTAGAGCTTGCTCTCAGGCCCTTTGCCATGTGGCCTCCTCAATAACCAATTTACAAAATGCCTGACTCCTTAAGGCTGGTGCAAGAATCTCCAGGAAACATTTGGTTTCCCTTCTAATGGATATCACTTGATTAAGTCAGGTGCCCTGGGATAATTTTTCTTTGATTAACTCAAAATCAACCTATCTGGAATCCTAATTATATCTGCAGAAGCTCTTTACCTTTGCAATATAACGTAACAATCAAAAGCGTGACGGCCCATCATATCATATTCATGAGTCCCACCTCTTTTAAAGGGAAGGGTTATATAAGTACAACAGGGGTGGGTATCTTGAAAGCTACCTTAGCATTGTGCACATCAAACCAAGGTGAGGGCTCATTCAAACATATTAAGCTGGAGGGTGATATAGTTAACTTTATTTTTTTTTTATTAAATCCTAGCTGTTGTACATCAATGCAATTATGGGGTACAATGTGCTGGTTTTATATACAATTGGACATGCTTTCATCAAACTGGTTAACATAGCTTTCACCACACTTTCTTAATTATTGTGTTAAGACATTTATATTCTACACTTAGTAGATTTAACATGTACCCTGGTAAAATGCACCGTAGGTGTGGTTCCACCAATTACCCTCCCTCCACCCTCCTCCTCCCTCCCCTCCCCCTCCTCTTTCCCCTTCATCTTGGGCTATACTTGGGTCACAGCTTTCATATGGAAGTGTGGGGGCTTATAAATTGGTTTCATAGTAGGGGTCAGTACATTGGATACTTTTTCTTCCATTCGTGAGATGCTTTGCTAAGAAGAATATGTTCCAACTCCATTCATGTAAACAAAAAAGGGGTAAAATCTCCATCTTTCTTTAAGGCTGCATAATATTCCATGGTGTACAAATACCACAATTTATTAATCCATTCATGGGTTTATGGGCATTTGGGCTTCTTCCATGACTTAGCAATTATGAATTAGGCTGCAATAAACATTTTGGTGCAAATATCTTTGTTATAAAGTGATTTTTGGTCTTCTGGATATATACCTAGTAGAAGAAATGCAGGATCGAATGAATGGTAGGTCTACTTTTAGATCCGTAAGTGATCTCCAAACATTTTTCCAAAAGGAACATATTAGTTTGCATTCAGCATGTGGAAGTGTTCCCTTTTCTCCACATTCACGCGAACATCTATGGCTTTGGGATTTTGTGATGTGGGTTAATCTTACCAGAGTTAGATGATATCTCAAAGTAGTTTTGATTTGCATTTCTCTGATTAAGAATGATGAGCATTTTTTCATGTGTCTGTAGGGCATGCACCTGCCTTCATCAGAGAAGTATATCTTCAAGTCCCTTGCCCACACTGAGATGGGCTCACTTGTCCTTTTCTTGCTAATACATTTGACTTCTCTGTGGATTCTAAGGATTATTCTTGCTACCCTGGAGAATTTACTGCTGGTCCTCAAGAATGGAGGCAATGGAAAAAATTAGGAGGCTTATGCAGTAGTATAGGAGAGAGATGATGGTAGCTTAGATTAGTGTGAGAATGATGAGATGTGGTCAGATATTTTTATATATTTTTAAGGTGGAGATGGAAGCCTCTGGTGATGAGTAAGATACATATGGAGCATTAGTGGATAACTAAACAAATGCTAGTCACCTTTCATTCACATTATATGAAAATATAATTCTTACTTGGAGGTTTCTTTTTTCTGTAAGGAATCTCATAGCAAAGAGGTCTGGCACCCTGATATAACAGAAGTTAGACATTTTCAGAGGATTATTTTTTCTTTTGATTTTAGGTAATCGGAGAACTAAAAAAGGAGCAGTGAAAATTTAGGACATAAAGAAAAATTAGTCTCTTTTCTTTTAACTCAGATAATTCAGTGTATGTTAATGATTCTTCACGTTTATATGCAACCAAGAAAAAGGGGGAGCAGTTTTTGGATAAAAGACTCAACTGCATTTAATTGCACCCTTTAATTAACACTGGTTTGTGTCTGGAAGCCATAGACTATACCAGAGAAAAATGGATGTTTTTGCCAGTAAGAGGTCCTGTGAAAGAGAAAAAAATTACGGTTTCCAATTTCAGTCTCTGGAGCACCACTGCAGTAAAAGGGTTTGTCAAAACACTCATATCTATGGGTCTCAGCGCACCAGCCCAGAATAGAATTTCAGAATCTCCATTACTTTGTATGCAAGAAACCAGGAGAAATGAGCCAGCTCTCTCTCCAGAGCATCGCTGAAGTTTAATGACTCTGTGGTTAAAGAAGCTTTCAGTGCCAGTGTATGCAATTTTTTAGAAGACACTACCATATTATGGGTGTAATAGACACTCAAAGGCCACACCTTTGTCCTTCTGAAAACAAAATGATTGCAATATTTTAAGGTAAGAATTGTATTTTTTTCAATTCTGTCTTACCACGGAGGGGTGGGGGGAGGAAATAATGTAATGAAGAATAATAAAATACATATATTTATCAAGAAAAAAAAAAAGAATTGTATTTTTTTATTTTTGAATTTTGCTTTCAATTGGCTTTTGATTGTCTTAGTTTTAAGTTGTTTTTTTTCTTTTATTCATTCATTGTTTTTTTAATTGAGACCGAGTTTCACTTTATGGCTCTTGGTAGAGTGCTGTGGCATCATAGCTCACAGCAACCTCCAACTCTTAGGCTTAAGCGATTCACTTGCCTCAGCCTTCCAAGCAGCTGGGACTCAGGCGCCCACCACAACACTCGGCTTTTTTTTGTAGATACGGGGTGGGGGGGTAGTCTCACTCTGGCTCAGGCTGGTCTTGAACCTCTGAGCTCAGGGCAATCCACCTGCCTCAGCCTTCCGGAGTGCTAGGATTACAGGCATGAGTCACTATGTCTGGCCAAGGTAAGAATTGTAAAGATAATTTTTTTTTCTTACTGGCTGTCCATCAAATATATCATTATACTCAGTAATCAGAATATGGATTAATGATGAGGATGTCTACGCTTTATGTGAAGACTATTCTAGTTAAACTAGCTTTACAAATGGAGAGAGGGAAGAGGTAATCAATATTTGAGTGATTTGGTGCATCACTAGAGGCTATGAGAATAACACCTCTGCTGACTTTAGAACAGAGGTTCCTAGCTACATGTGCATATTAGAATTTTCTGTATGGGTCTTACTCCAAGAGATGACGTTCTCATTAATTTGGAATAGGTCCTGGTGATAAGTACATTTTCAAAAAATAAACATATAGGCAAAATATTGACCCCCAGGTGTGTGCCTTCCTTTGGTTTTTTTGTTTGTTTGTTTGTTTTTTTTAAGAGATAGAGACTCACGTTGTCAGGCTTGGTAGAGTGCTGTGGCATCACAGCTCACAGCAATCTCCAGCTCTTGGGCTTAAGCGATTCTCTTGCCTCAGCCTCCTGAGTAGCTGAGACTACAGGCGCCCACCATAATACCCAGCTATTTTTGTTGCAGTTTGACCAGGGCCAGGTTCGAACCCAACACCCTCAGTATATGGGGCCGCTGCCCTACTCACTAAGCCACAGGCACCACCCCTTGTGCCTGCCTTAATCACCAGAATCTTCCAATGTTATGGGACTTTGTGGATGTGATTAAATTATAGATCTTGAAGACAGGGAGATTACCTTGGATTATCTAGCTTGGTTCATTCTAATTACAGGATCACAAAACACTTCCTGGCTTAAGTCAAAGATGGGATAGGAGAAAAAAAGAAAGGTTTGAAGAGTCAGTGTGGCTGCATCCATAATTACCGGCGAATAAAGGAAAAATCTTCATTAGAGTTAGAAAACAAAGATAATGGGTTATAGAATACAATGTAGAACAGAGTGTGGAAATGAGGGCAATATATCAAATTTGATAACTTGCTATGTAAGTTGCAAATTTACATTAAGATGTCATGAGTCAGAAATGCCATAAAATTATCCCTAAGCAATCTTCAAATGTTTGGCAAATTTTTAATTTAAATTATTTTTCCTTAATGTGCTGTACTTAATTAACTTAAAATGTGCTCTACTAATTAACTTAAAATGTGCTCTACTTAGTAACTTAAAATGTTTTCAAAGGACAGCACTGTAATATAACATCAACAATTAATTCAAATGTGGTGGGATTGAAATAATAAGAAATAATACTATTAGGGTGGTTCAGGAAAATTCTTAAAAGTCTGTGCATTTTTGTTCACTCATTTTCATTTTGAAATCAAACTGTACAAACAAATTTGAGGTGGCCATCAGCTTTTTGAGAGTAACATGTCAGATAAGGAAAGACACTGGTTTCAGAACTTTTCCTATTCAATATTGATGTCTATAATTACACGTATAACAAAATCATTTAATGCTTTGATAGAAAATTTGAAAAAGAAGAAATTTAAATGTATATTAACACAGAAAATTTACCCTTTTATAGTAAAGCAGATAGAATCCATTTCATTTACTAAGTTGCTAAGTATTTTTCTTTATTATTTATAAAATATCTAGTTGGCAAGGGTGTGAGAAAATAGGTACTTTAAAAATTATTTCTTAATTGATAAATAATAATTCTACATATTTAGGGGAACACAGTGATGATGCAATACAAATGGTGATCAGATCAGGGTAAGTAGCATGACGTCATCAGAAACATTTGTTATTTCTTTGTAGTGGGAACATTCAATTCCCTTCTTGTAGCTACTTGGAACTATGTATTATTGTTAACGTAAACAGGTACTTTATATGTACCTCAAGAAAGTATAAGCTGGCATAACTTTGTCAACTTACACTTTCCTCAATGTTTAGAGGAAACAGAAAAAAAAAAAAGCATAAGCATTGCCCCAGAAAATCCGTTTTTATGATTTAGCATTCTGTGGCGAGGGTGACTCCACTCCTGCGAGACTTTCAGATTTGGGGATTGCACTCAGAAGTTGGGGAGAGCTTCATTTCCCCCCAGAAAGTTTGTATTGTAGTCATCCACTGTGGGGAGCAGGCCGTGGGCAGCAGGGCCCTCACAGCTGGGGGAAGTGTTCAGGGAACAACCCCCCAACCACTTCTCCTTTAACAACATTCTTTTCACTTGCCAGAAGTCATGCAGCCCATGCAGTTTCCTTCTTATGGGCAAATACACAGTTCTTCCTCTTGAAGGATGATCGCTACCCCAAGTGCTAAGATTTATGCAACCTTGTTAAGATACTCTATAAATAAAGCCGTGTCCACGGTTCAGGGGCTGGCTGCAGCCATCAGGTGCTTCGGTCCCCCTGACACCATCCCATCTCTCCTCTCCTGTCTTTCTGTGTCTCTCCCTGTCTTTCTTGGCTTTATTTTTCCATTTCCCACCTTGTCTACTCAGGTCCACTCTCCTCCTTTACACCAGTATGCAAGAATCCCCTGCTATTGAAAGAGGATTCTTGGAACAGAAAAAAATACAGAGAATCACTATGCTCAAAAGCATAACTGATCACCTGGAAAGATATTCCCAAGGTATAAAAAAAAGCTTATAAGACCATCTTTAGAAGATTTTTAAATGCCAGTTATGTTTTTTAGGTATGTATATAAATAGTGAAAGAACTAAAAAAATTTGATATTGATTGTGTTTGTATCAAGGGAGTGATCAATTTTCTTCCTTTTGATTATCTATATTTCTAAAATGAATAGACATTTTTGTAATAAAAGATAAACAAGATAGCATTCCACACATAAACTTGCCTTTCCTTCATTCACACTTACCATATTTTCTCAACCTGTAAGCTTATTGAAAGTTCAGATTAAATTTATGATGTAACTACTTACGTTGGAAAAAGAAAATATGAGCAAAACATAAAAATAACAATAAGCTTAAGCACATCTCAAGATTACGGCAGATCCAAGTTTTAGTAAAAATATCTGCACAGAGGGAACACTGCCTTGCAACATGGAAGACGCAGGACAAAGAGCAAGTCTTTTGTTGTTTGATAGTTTCCTGAAAGTGAAGTAAAAGAGATGAAGAAAGGAAATATGTTTAATGGCCTGAGATTAATCTTGGAACTGCTTAGTGTCACTGCTTATGTATGTATGCTTTTTCTCCTTTTTCCCTTCCCAAACTCCTTGGGTATTAATCCCAGGGCACTCATCCTCCAAATGAGTGGGTGCAAAACATGTGGGTACACAACCCTGTGGAGAGTTAGGCACAGCCCGTCAGAGCAAAGCTTCCCACTGCTGGCCTTGGCGAGTTACTTACAGGTGTATATGCACAGCGATTTCCTTCTTTGGTTTCTCCAGGTCCATTGCCTCTGAAAACGGCCTCATTTCTGTATCTCTGGGTACTCTGCAAATATTATTTTCTTTGTGTGTTGTGATGTACAAATGGTTAGAAAGAACTGCTAAGAGAACGTTGAATTTAGAAGCATTTCCAAAGGATGCCTGTACTCTCCCAGGAAAAACCTAGGGTCCTGAGTTTAACGCCATGGGAAGTAATGAAAGCTTATTATTATTATTTTTATTAAATCATAGCTGCGTACATTAGTGCAATCAAGGGGTACAATGTGCTGGTTTCATATACCATCTGAAATGTTTTCATCAAACTGTTTAACATAGCCTTCAGGGCGTTTTCTTAGTTATTGTATGAAGACATTTGTATTCTGCATTTAGTAAGTTTCACCTGTACCCTTCTAAGATGCACCATAGGTGTGGCTCCACCAGTTACCCTCCCTCCACCTTAACCTCCCCCCTCCCCTCCCCTCCCTTGCCCTTTCCCCCATATTCTTGTGTTATAGTTGGGTTATAGCTTTCATATGAAAGCTATAAATCAGCTTCATAGTAGGGCTGAGTACATTGGGTACATAGTAGGGTTGAGTACTTTTTCTCCCATTCTTGAGATACTTTGCTAAGAAGAATATGTTCCAGCTCCATCCATGTAAACATGAAAGAGGTAAAGTCTCCATCTTTCTTTAAG
>CAUYRH010019378.1:0-16390 GCA_963574655.1 Perodicticus potto
ATACCTAGTACAGGAATTATAGCATCGAATGGCAGGTCTATTTTTAGATCTCTAAGTACTCTCCAAACATCCTTCCAAAAGGAACGTATTAGTTTGCATTCCCACCAGCAGTGTAGAAGTGTTCCCTTTTCTCCACATCCACGCCAACATCTCTGGTTTTGGGATTTTGTTATGTGGGCTAATCTTACTGGAGTTAGGTGATATCTCAAAGTAGTTTTGATTTTCTTTTCTCTGATGATTAAGGATGGTGAGCATTTTTTCATGTGTCTGTAGGCTGTGCGCCTGTCTTCTTTAGAGAAGTCTCTCTTCAAGTCCCTGGCCCACCCTGAGATGGGATCACTTGTTCTTTTCTTGCTAGTACGTTTGAGTTCTCTGTGGATTCTGGTTATTAAACCTTTGTCAGAGGCATAACTTGCAAATATTTTCTCCCATTCTGAGGGCTGTCTGCTTGCTATATTTACGATGTTCTTGGCTGTACAGAAGCTTTTTAGTTTGATCAGGAAGTTGACCTAATTTTCACAGACTGGACGTGCACCATGTGTGTATGTCAGTAAAGTGGGCCTGGTTCCTTACAGTGACCACCTCCGTGTGTTGGTTGGTTTGTTTCAGTAGTTACAGAGGTTCTCCTATACATAGATAGATACAGATATCCCAAATCCTTAAATGTTCTCATATACATAGATAGATACAGATATCCCAAATCCTTAAATCCCTTAACATTTTTTATTTTAATTTTTTCTCTTAGTGGATCTCAAGGGAGAGCAGAAATAGTTCATCCGCTCAGTTCAGGAGTGAGGTTTGTATATGGCGCTTCAGCAGAGAGGATCGTTTCCAATTTTGTTAACCAGGGGGTTTGGTGAGGTGTGAGTGCCAGAGCAGGGACAAGGGGAAGACAGGCAGAAGCAGCAGAAGCCATGGAATCACGTGGACGGGCGCTCTTGTCATCCCCCCGCAGGGCAGTTGTGCTGTTGTTACGGCTTCTTTCCTGTCTTAGTCAAATGGGTTGGACGTTAATAATTAAACCAAAGTGGGTTATTCTCCTCGAGTAATAAAGAGAAGTCTGAATGATTCTGTCTTGGCAGCCACATCAAAGAAGAGAAAATAAAGAACAAAAAGGAGCGCACCATGGCGATGTCGAAGTAGGGAGGTTGCAAGAATGAGGACCAGGCAGGGACGGGGAAGACAGTGACCTTGTTTGCGTCCCCCTATGTGTGCCCGTTTGTGTTAATCTTTACCTTCCATTCTTGCTACACACAGCCCATTTTCTTTTCTTTTTTTCATGAGACAGAGTCTCACTCTGTGCTCTAGCTAAAATGCTGTGGCATCATAGCTCACAGCAACCTCAAACTCCTGGGCTCAAGTGATCCTCCTGCCTCAGCCTCCCAAGCAGCTGGAACTATTGGTGCCCGCCACAATGCCCAGTTGGTTTTTCTATTTTTTTTTTTTGTTGTTGTTGTTGTTGAGACAGAGTCTCACTTTATGGCCCTGGGTAGAGTGCCGTGGCATCACACAGCTCACAGCAACCTCTAACTCCTAGGCTTAGGCGAGTCTCTTGCCTCTGCGTCCTGAGTAGCTGGGACTACAGGTGCCCGCCCCAACCTCCGGCTATTTTTTTGTTGCAGTTTGGCCGGAGCTGCCACCCTCAGTATATGGGGCCGGCGCCTTACCAGCTGAGCCACAGACGCTGTCCAGTTTTTCTATTTTTAGTAGAGACAGAGTCTCACTCTTGGTCAGGCTGGTCTCAAACTCCTGAGCTCAAGCAATCGACCGGCCTCGGCCTCCCTGAGTGGTGGGATGACAGGCCCGACCCGCAGTGCTCGGCCTATTTTCTATGGGACATTGTATTTGGTCCTACCAAAATACTTTCTTTTAGTAACTTCTTAAATAATTCTTTCTGACTCCTGCCTCCCCAATCCTTAGAACTTAATCTGACATAAGCAAAACTAGTGGCAGTTAGAGATGATGATCTCACATCTTCAAATGTGGTAATAATCCACATTTCAATGGGGGATTTCTATGCTAATTCTCCAGCTTTGTGGAGGGGTTTAGGAATCATCATGTAAAAGTCTTACAGTACAAGTAACAAACAGTGAGTTAGGAAATAACTGGCAACAGTTCTTTACTTCCATTGGGGCCTTTAATCTCTTTCCTTGAGTCTAATGCTTAGTTGTGGAAAAGTCAACAAGATAGTCTCTTCCTCAAAAGGCAGTTTGTTGGTTGCATGAGATTATTTTTCCCCCCTGAAGTATGTTTTCACTTTCCTGTGATACTCTGGCTTTTTATAGTATTGCAAGAACAATGACCTCATTCTCTCCTCTTGATAATAACAATGCACACTTTTTATAACTAGAAAAGGCATGCGCTTATTGATAGGGGAAGTAAAATTAACTATAACACAAGAGTTAGCCATTGCATACCTCACCTTATCTTGTGGAGCAAATTAATAGGATGGAAAACACACACAGCTTGTGGGTAAGTCTGTAGACGATAATCTCCATTTCGGTGGAGACCTTTATCTGCTTTTTACACTTTATTTCACAGCTAGAAAATTTGACAAAGAAGCTGGTATAGGGGTTGCCCTTTCTGGATGGTACAAGTAGCACTACAAGGGGGAGAAAATTAAAGTCTCATAGTGAAGAGGTCGCATTTAATTCACAATCATAACCCTTGGTAGGTTAATAAGAATGTGAAAATTGACCAACTGCTCATTTTTTGGAGGTGACACATATCTTCCACCTCAATCCACACTTCAGTTATTTTTTGTGGAATCCAATTCTGTTTAAGAAATCATAAAAAATGCCACTAAAAATGGATTGGGGGTTCAATTCTAAACAAGGATGATAAAGACCCTGGCATGGTAGGAAACCTGAAAACTGCATCATCATCATCATAATATAATAATAATAATAATAATAATAATAATAATATCATGAAATAGCAGTTGTATTTCTAAACTAATCTATGAAATAATTCCAAATGGATAAGAAGGCAGTATGTTCAACATGCAATCTTTGTCTTCATGAATTAAAGCTTCTATGTGTTGGGCACCCATCATGATAAATTTCAGAATGAGCTCAGGTTAGGTGGCTCATGCCTGTCATTCCAGCACTCTGGGAGGTTCAGGCTGATGGATTGCTTGAGCTCAGGAGTTCAAGACCAGCCTGAGCAAGAGTGAGATTCTGTCTCTACTAAAAATAGGAAAGCTAGCTGGGCATTGTAGTGGGTACCTGTAGTCCCAGCTACTCGGGAGGCTGAGGGAGGAGGACCACTGGATCCCAGGAGTTTGAGGTTGCTGTAAGCTGTGATGATGCCACAGCACTCTACCCAGGGTGACAGAGTGAGACTCTGAAAAAAAAAAAAAAAGAATTGAGTTTTTTTTAGCTTATGGTTCTGGGGGCTGGGCAGTCTGAGGTTGGGGGGCTGTATCTGGTGGGGGCCTTCTTGCTGCAGCAGAGAGTGGTGAAAGGCACCACCTGGTAGGAAAGCAAGAGTGCAACAGGTCAGGTCCCTCTTCCGCTTCTTAAAAAGCCACTAGTCCCATCAGGGCCCCACCGTGATGACCTTACCTAACCCTAATCACCTTCTAGGGGCCCCACCTCTAAACACCATTGACATATACATTTGGGGAATTATGTCTCTAACACATAAAATTTAGGGAACACATTCAAACCATAGTAGTAGTAAAGAAAAACAGACCATTTTCACCTGTGATGCAAAAAAAGAAAAGCAACTAGAGGGAACTCAATGCTAGTGAAAAGCCAGAGACTCATAAAGCTCTGGCTGCAGGTAAGATAGTGGAGTGACTGCGGCAAGCGGGAGAGGAGGGAAGGAGTGACTTCCATGGGATGCGAGTGTGTGTCTTCCACATGGCAGTGACCTAGGTGTATTCATTCACAATCTTATTGATGATTTGCCGCAGTTCTGGATGGTAAGCAGGTGGTGTTCTTGGAGTTTTCCCTAGAAGGAAGCTAATATGGGCCAGGTGTGACAGCCTTCAACTGTAATACCAGCGTTCTGGGAGGCTGTGGCAGGTGAATTGCTTGCGCTCAGGAGTCCGAGACCCAGCCTGAGTGAGAGTGAGACCCTGTCTCTACTAAAAATAGAAAAACTAGGGGGCATGGTGGTGGGCACCTGTAGTTCCAGCTGCTCCTGCTGGGGCAGGAGGATCACTCAGACCCAGGAGTTTGAGGTTGCTGTGAGTGAGGCCGAGGCCATGACACTCTAGCCTGGGCAACAGAGTGAGACTGTGTCTCAAAAAAAAATTTTTTTTTAATAAAAAATAAAATGTAGGTTTATAATTCGATATACATTTGTTGAGTGCTACGTGGTAAGAATCACAAAGGCAGGGCGGCGCCTGTGGCTCAGTGAGTAGGGCACCAGCCCCATATACCAAGAATAATGGGTTCAAACCCAGCCCTGGCCAAACTGTAACAACAACAACAAAAATAGCCGGGCATTGTGGCGGGCGCCTGTAGTCCCGGCTACTCGGGAGGCTGAAGCAAGAGAATCGTCTAAGCCCAGGAGTTGGAGGTTGCTGTGAGCTGTGATTTTACAGCACTCTACCAAGGGTGATAAAGTGAGGCTCTCTCTCTAAAAAAAAAATAAAAAGAATCACAAAGGCATCTTGGAATTCATTAAAAACATTATGATTCACTCCACAACCCCAAATCAAGGCCATCTGCTGAAGGTCTACCTAACGGTCTATCAGGTTTACTCCGAGTGACATTTTGATGCCAACTAGGATCCTTGAGATAAATCACAGCCGCAAACATCATAGGTAGAGGGGTGGTTATAGGGCACTTTGATGAGCAGTAAAACCTGTCACAGTTTTACCCATGCTAGGCTTTTATTGTGCTGTAATTCTTGGTGATTCTTCAGTGTTGACTGAAGAAAAAGAGACGTCTCTCAGTGTGCTTTTAGAAAATGCTTCCCGAATGGCTTGTGTTACCAGATCAATGTGCTTAAAGAGATGAAAAGTCCTTGATTAGCAGCCAAGAAGCCTCTTAATGAAATGACATTTCCCTCCAGAGATTTCAAGTGGTTCATAAAATCTAATGGTTTCTGTGCTGGTATTGTTTTGTGCTGTGGAGGTGAGCTTCATAAACATTGCTACAACAGAGAAACAGCCCCCCTCGAGATGAATTTGCATGTTAACATATGTATTTGAGCAAAAGCTTTATTTAAATCGTGCACCTGAATTGTGTAGCTGAAGGTGTATTACGATGTGCTTGCATCCAAAAAGACTCTTCCTAATCCCTAGGCCTTCAGAGAGAAAAGGCCGTGATCATTCAGATAAAAATGTCAGTAGCTCCTGAAGTCCTGGAGAGAGAAGGTAAGAATGTTTTGCAAGGAAAAAACTATTCCCTAGATGAAACAAAGCAAATAATTCTTGTAGAAACTAATTATCTCTGATGATTATTGGAGAGGCAAATAAACCATTCGAGTGTGGTCTTTATTATGTCATCATTTAAATTCACATATAAAAATATGACAAGATAATTTTTATGATGTTTGCACATAAATGGGTATGTATAAAATGCTTAAATTTTACATCTTAGAAACCCAATCATTCTAGGGGGGAACATTTCAATGTTATGGAGGATCTTGTGACACTGAAGCTAATTCGTTCTCAGGGAAGTTTCTCTCTCTCTCTCTCTTTCATCTCTGCTTCTCTTTGGGCTTTTTCCTTCCTCTTTCTTGCTGTGAGGGCTTTCTCTGGCCTCCGCAAGGATCTCTAGGTGGCCATCTTCCCTGTCAAGAGAATCACTTTGAAGGCAGGGCACGGTGGCTCACGCCTGTAATCCCAGAACTCTGAGAGGCCAAGGCAGGTGGATCACTTAAGCTCAGGAGTTCAAGACCAGCCTGAGCAAGAGCAAGAATCCATCTCTGCTACAAATAGAAAAATTAGCCAGGTGTGGTGGCGAGCACCTGTAGTCCCAGCTACTCGGTAGGCAGAGGCAGGAGGATCACTTGACCTAGGAGTTTGAGGTTGCTGTGAGCTATGAGGTCACAGCACTCTATCCAGGGTGACAGTCTCAAAAAAAAATAAATAAATAAATAGAGAGAGAAAATCGCTTTGGTAGTGCAATTACCATGCTTTACCCAAGAGATGTAACTGTATCCCAGAGGTAAATTACAGCAGCAAAAGTGGCTATGCCTGGCTTCAGGCAGGTGCCAGCCCTGAGCCGGGGCTCTGCTCGCAGTAAGAATGTGCTGCTGTGCCATCTGCTGATGTTCCCTTAGAGGACAGCCTCCTTCCCTCTGAAAAAAGAAGACAAAGTGGCTCTGTGTCTGTGGCTCAAGCTGCTAAGGCGCCAGCCACATATACCTGAGCTGGAGGGTTCGAATCCAGCCGGGGGCCAGCCAAACAACAATGACGGCTGCAACCAAAAACTGGCCAGGCGTTGTGGCGGGCGCCTGTAGTCCCAGCTACTTGGGAGGCGGAGGCAGGAGACTCACTTAAGCCCAAGAGTTTGAGGTTGCTGTGAGCTGTGATGCCACAGCACTCTACCCAGGGTGACAGCTTGAGGCTCTGTCTCAAAAAAAAAAAAAAAAAGACAAGGTGAAGAAAATTCAATCTGTTTTCCTCGGTGACCTTCATTTCAATTCAAATGAGGCCATTGCATGTTATCACTAAGCTTAAAAATGAAGAATTATTACCCTGGATCTTTTCTCATACTCCCTGTGACTCTGTCTCTGCCTAGAATACTGGTCACCTCTGAAAATCAACCCAGGTTTCTCTTTCCTCCCATAACACGGAATTGTTCATACTTTAAAGAAACATTTGTCACACTCTTCAGCAGAATAACCTGCTTAGACGCTGTAATGGGTGATTCATGCTTTGAGTATTTCATTTCAGAGACTATTCCTGAACTGTTACGTAGCGAGGAGGTTGACTCCTAAAAATAACCCAAGAGTAACATCTGCGCAACATATCTCTATTTCCCTTTTTATCTATTTGGTACTTACTTGAAAGGCTTACCAAAAGTCCTGGGCCCAAACCCAAAAAAGACTCCACAGTTTTGCCTTCATCTTAGAAAATACAAAAATGATCTTCCCTTCATTTCTTTCCCAGACCTTGTTCAGAATTCCTAGATGCTGGCTCCAGCCATAAGAAATTTTTCTGGAACATTCTCCATGTTCCTACTCCTAGTCTGAGGCATGATATTTGATTTTTTCCTTACACTATAGGCATGTCTTTAGGAAAGTGTTTGAGAACTGTTACAAATACAGACTAGAGAAAGAAATTCTGAGACTGAAATCTCACATTAAAAAATAAGTGTAGGCCGAGGGCGGTGGTTCACGTCTATAATCCTATCACTCTGGAAAGTGGGAGGATCCCTTGAGCTCAAGAATGTGAGACCCTGTCTCTACTAAAAATAGAAAAGTTAGCCAGATGTGGTGGGCACCTGTAGTCCTAGCCACTTTAGAGGCTGAGGCAGGAGGATTGCTTGAGCCCTGGAGGTTGAGGTTGCTGTGAGCTCAGCATAACAGAGTTAGACTGTCTCAAAAAATAAATTATAAATATTTCTCCCTAAAGTGGGCAGGAGATATACCTCATGAATATGTCCTTCCTATGCTCTCCTTTTTTAGGACTATAAGGAAGAAAGAGTTTTCCAGTTGCCTTAGTCTGTCACCATTTGAACAGCTATCCCCAACTTACCCCATTCATGCATTTGGGAAGTGACAGGAATTCTATGCATGAACTAAAAGAAACCGATCTCGTGCCTCAAAGAATACCAACATGTTTTCTCATATAATGTTCTGTGTTTGGAAAGGGATACGTCCTTTGTCCTATAAAACTTCAGAGAAGTGATTCTATTTCTTTTAGCTTTGATTTCTTCATCCCTAAAATTAGCCTTATGATAGGTAACTGACTCCGTGGGTGGTTGTGATGGTTGATGATTATTTACCCGAAACTCCAAGCATATGTTAAGCACCATTTCCTTCCTCCTGTTCTTCAAGCTGAAGACATTATTTAGAAGACAGGCTCAGGATTGCCACGTAGACACGAGCACGGAGGAGATATTTGTGTAATGTATGTACACAGCACTCATTCAGTGTGCGGATTTGGGAGTTTATTTCCACTCACCTGCTCCCATCACTTTTATTTAGAGTGTGGTGACACCCACAGTGCCCTAAGGGCCTATGTTGTGTGGCAGGTGCAAGAGGAGTGTAGGCAGCAAAACCAAGAGCTTGCATAAGACATGGTTGGCTTCCTAGAGTGGGGTGCTCCTGGTGGTAAATAATTTGAAGTCTTGTTTTTATATTAATGCAAGTAAACAAAGCAAGAAATTACAAAAACATGTGTTAACATGAGGCTGCTTCCGCCTCTGCCCAGATACCCAGGGTTTGAGTCTGCTCTGTACTTGGGGTCTGGGGTGTCCTAGAGATGCTCACTCTGTGGAGTATCAGAAAGAGCTGTGAGCAGAGCCAAGTGCTACAGAGGTTAGGCCCACAAGTGCAATCTGAAATGCAACTCAAATGTGGAAATCCATTTTTCATTTTTAAAATTCATCCTACTGGCTGAGCACAGTGGTTTACACCTATAATCCCAGCACTCTGATAGGCTGAGGCAGGTGGATTCGTTGAGCTCAGGAGTTGGAGACCAGCCTAAGCAAGATTGAGACCCCATCTCTACTAAAAATAGAAAAACTAGCCAGGTGTGGTGGCCGGTGCCTGTAGCCAGCTACTTGGGAGGATAGCTTGAGCCTAGGAGTTTGAGGTTGCTGTGATCTGTGAAGCCACGGCTCTCAACCTCAGGGCGACCGAGTGAGACTCTGTCTCAAAAAAAAAAAGAAAGAAAGAAAAGAAAAGAAAAGAAAACAGAAGAAAATGAATATCTTATCTTTTGTATTTTGTCTCTAATATGGCTGTTGTCAGAAAGCCCATAACCTTTCAGGAAATACAACAACATAGTTACAAAGGAAAGGTAGATTTACTCCTGGTCCTTTCTAAGAGATGGAAATAAGCAAGGTGTTACAAATACATAAAGATTTCCAGGTGTCCCGGAGGCATCTTTATGATCCTTCTCACTTTTTATTTCCTGTTTTTTATTTTATTTTTATTTATTTATTTGCAGTTTTTGGCCAGGGCTGGGTTTGAACCCGCCACCTCTGGCATATGGGGCCAGTGTCCTTCTCCTTTGAGCCACAGGCACCGCCCTATTTCATGTTTTTTAAATGTCATCCTGAGTAAGACTAGAGAAAAACTTCATGTGTGCAACAGGGACCCACAGGCGACATAGGCCTGGCTTGTTCCAGAAGATCATTGCTGGCTACACTTTCTTTTAATAACTTTTTCTGTGAAGCTGTTAGACACTCAGCATATGGGCTAAGCCAGTAGAATCTCAGACTTCCTGTCATATCTTGGCATCTCTCAAGATCACCCTGAGAAACCCCGGCATGTAGGGATTTGGGAGTCATGCATTTTTCCAGCGCACACACTGCCCCTGGTGCGTCCCACATGAAAGCCTCCCTAGCATTCCTCTGCATTTTCCGAGGAAGTGGTGACTCACGCCTGGTAGGCCGGATGAGAAGGAAGGACTTAATAACCAACCATCTTCAATCGGGGCTGCCTCTGCCCTGTGTTTAAGCCGTGAAAGAGCTACCTTCCATAAGACACCAGGGACCAAGTCTCAATTAGCATCTGCAGGACCTTGAGGAACTGAAGGTTTATGCACTGGTGACAGTTGTCAGAGAGGGGTGTGGGTCAAAAGCAATGGCCCTGCTGCCATTTCAAGCAAATTGTTTTCTCTAACCTAGTTGTTCTTGTTATTTTAACAGTCACATGCTTGTCTCCTGTTCGCTGGCAGCCTGGATCTGCTCTTTATTTCTTTCATAGTCTCAACAGAAATTCAGCGGTTTGGCATCAGCATTCCTGCCTGTCATCTTTCAGGCTCCTATGAAGGAGGCCAGATGGAATAAGGCCTGCGATATTTACACCTTCATTGGAATAGAAATAAGGGGTTGCTAATTTTCCTTCTGAGAGACAAAGCCCCAGGCCTGGTCCCACGACAGCATGGCACACTGGGCTTCCATCTTATGAGTCACCAAAGATTGCAACTAGAAGAATTGGCCGTGGGCAGTGGCTCAATCTTGTAGTTCCAGCACTCTGGGAGGCCCAGGTGGGAGGGTTGCTTGAGCTCAGGAGTTGGAGACCAGCTTGAGCAAGAGTGAGACTCTGTCTCTACTAAAAATAGAAAAACTAGCTGGGTGTGGTGGCAGGCGCCTGTAGTCCCAGCTACTGGGGAGGCTGAGGCAGGAGGATCTCTTTGAGCCCAAGAGTGTGAGGTTGCTGTGAGCTAAGATGATGTGAAGGCACTCTGCCGAGGGTGCCAAAGTGAGATTCTGTCTCAAAAACAAAACAAAGTAATGGTGGGAAAAATCTTCCTCATTGTCTACTAAGCAGTTTCTGCCTGAGGAACAGATCTTCTTAGGTGTGAGCTCTGTGCTTCTAGTTAACTTTTCGTTCCACAGCAGCCCTTGGATACAGCTCGGTGCTCTGAATAACTTGTTGCTAAGGAGTCTGCAGGGTTTAAATTGGCGTGCTCCTTGCAGAGTCAAGGTTACTATAATCGGCACTGCCGTCTACAGCAGCTCTGGGAAGGGCAGCTGGGTGGAGGGGAATTTCACACATGCCATATGTCACTCGCTCTTCCTGTGAGATCTGGCTTGGCTTGCGGCAGTCAGAAGGAAGAGAGAGATGTGTCTGGGTGACACAATCACAGGGACCCCAGATCCTGTGAGGACAGATTCTGAGCTATAATTGTTCACCATGACGCATGTGTTCAGCTGAATTTTCTGGTCCCAGCATTTTGGCACTCAGCAGTCACCTTGACACTGGGCAGAGTGAGAATTTGGCGCATCAGTCCAAAAGATACTGAAGGTGTTCGCAAAGGGAAACCAATTCAGATCATTTTTTTTCTGACTCTAAAGCAAGTGCCTTACCTCACCCATCACTCACGAACTAGAAATCACAAAAGGAGATTTTTATTTCTTATCTTAGAACAAGGTGTTTTCTGTTAGTTAAGGCTCACGCAAAGAAGTGCTAAAAATAATTAAAATAATACCAATCATGGATTTATTATGAAACACAAGTGTAAGTTTGTGGAACAGAATTTCTGTAATTGTATTATCCCATTTTTATTTTTATTTTTTAGTAGAGATGGGGGCCTCCATATTGCTCAGACTGGTGTCCAACTCCTGAGCTCAGGCTATCCACCAGCCTCCACCTCCCAAAGTGCTGGGAATACAGACCTGGGCCACTATGCCCAGCTGCTCCCTTTTATTGTTTAAAAAAAAAAAAATCGGGCAGCACCTGTGCCTCAAAGGAGTAGGGCGTCGGCCCCATATGCCTGAGGTGGCGGGTTCAAACCTAGCCCCAGCCAAAAACCGCAAAAAAAAAAAAAAAAAACAACTCTCTCTCTCCTCCTGCCATACCAAAAAATGCTGGATAGCGTCATAAAACAAAAGGTTTTGTCAGTCTTTAATTTGCCTCTTTTCAGACTTTTTCTCCAAATTAAATATTGTAAATAAAAAATTTCAAACACAAATGCCCTGGGAGATTCTGACTCAAGACTCCAACTTTTCCCTTTTTCCTCCCCTGCCCAAATTTCCCTGGGCTCAAATTACCAGCCTAGAGAGGCGGAAACAGCAGTTAACTTGATTAATGGAGTTCTCAGGGGATGCCCACTCATCCTATTCTCAGCCTTGCTTTCGACCTCATTGAATAAATGTAAGCCATTGTCTATCTGCCCACAGGTTTTGCTTGGAACATAGCTCTGGGTAGTACCCTTCTCATCTGCCTTAACCTGACTGATATTCTCAGCCGTTTTAAAAAGTCAGGTTTGTACGAGTATTCTGTGTGTAATTGATTGCGGAATCACCAAAATGTTTTCCAAAGCAGCTGTATCATTTTACATCCCATCAGCAATACTGGAGTGTTCACAATTCCTCACATCTTTTCAACACTCATTAGTTATTTTCTTTCTTTCTTTTTTTCTTTTGTGAGACAGAGTCTCTCTCAGTCATCTCCCCAGGTAGAGTGCTGTGATGTCATAGCTCACAGCAACCTCAAACTCCTGGACTCAAGTGATCCTCCTATCTCGGCCTCCCGAGTAACTGGGACTGACAACATGTGCCCACCACCACGCCAAGCTAGTTTTTATCTTTAGTAGAGACGGAGTCTTGATCTTGCTCAGGCTGGTCTGGAGCTCCTGAGCTTAAGGGATCTTCCCCCCTCAGACTCCCAGAGGGCTGGGAACACAGGTGTGAGCCACTGTGCTTGAGTGATTTTTTTCTGTTATTTTTTATTACAGTCATCCATTTGTGCCCAGAGTACTGCGTCCCCACAGACCCCCAGGGAGCCAAATCCGATGCAAGAACAAAAGAGTTTTTATTATTCAAACTCTCGGCTCTCGGTTGTCTGACGCAGCAGGTCCCGAAAGAGCCTGATGATAGGGCAGGTTAGTTATTTATGAGGTTAGGGTATGGAAACAATGAGGCAGCCCCTGATTGGCTGGGCCCTGTTACTACACCTTATTAGGACTCCTGTAAAGCTGATGGGCTTTGGCCAGGAGAGTTGGCCGCCTGTGATTTTTATAGCTTATCTGGGAACTGAGCTGGGCTTTGGTATTCAAAATTGCCGCCATTGGTTAAGATGGAACTGCCCAGGCCCTGTGCCTCACAGTCTCTCAATCCCAGTGTGGGTTTTTTTTGTTTTTTTTTTTAGTGTTTCCCTAATACTGATAACATTCAGTAGAAAACATTGATTGTTCTCTTCCTTTGGGATAAATGTCTTTTTTTTTCTTTTTTCAGTTTTTGGCCGGGGTCGGGTTTGAACCCGCCACCTCCGGTATATGGGGCCAGGACCTTACTCCTTTGAGCCACAGGCACTGCCCATGGAATGAATGTCTTTTCACGTCTTTGCTCGTTTTGGCATTGGGCTGTGTGTCTTTTGGTCCTTAGCTTTACCGTTTTACGTTTTGCCCTTAGCTCTATGAGGAATGTCCGGTCTGATGTTTTTACCAATGTCCACTTTTACACATACAGGCCCAGAGTCATTGGTTTAACCAGACTCCTTTTTCCACTGGATTGCCTTGGCACTTTTGTTGAAGGACTAAGATATTTTAGGCCTCTGGCCTCTTCCACTGATCTATGTGTCTTTCCTTACTTCAAGAAAAAAAAATGTGCGGTCTCAGATGCCCCTGGACGCCCAGCCTCAGGTGGACTCATTATAGTTTTATAGTGAGTCATGAAATCAGGCAGTGAGATTCCCCCAGCTTTGTTCTTTTTTCAAAATTGCTTGGGCTATTCTACTTCCCTTGAATTGCCATATAAATTTAGAATAAGCTTGTCAACTTCTAATAATAGGTTGCTGGGATTTTGACTGAAATGAAATTTTAATTGGGATTTATACTGCATTGAGTCTCATGATCTATTTGGGGAGAACTGACATCTGAACGGTCGTTCACGTTTTTTCATCGTAAACGTGATATATGTATCTATCCATTAGGTCTTTTTTATTTTCATTAATAATCTATAGTTATAACTAATAATGTGTAGTTGTCAACATACAAATCTTCCATGTGGCCTGGCCTGGTGGCTCGGGCCTGTAATTCCAGTTACTGTAGGAGGCTGAGGCAGGAGATCGCTTGAGCCCGGGACTTTGAGGTTGCTGTGAGCTGTGATGACACAGCACTCTAGGCTGGGGAGCAAAGTGAGACTCTGTCTCAAGAAAAAAAAAAATGGCTTGGCACCTGTGGCTCAAGCGGCTAAGGTGCCAGCCACATACACCAGAGCTGGCGGGTTTGAATCCAGCCCGGGCCCACCAAACAACAATGACGGCTGTAACCAAAAAATAGCCCTGCATTGTGGCAGGCATCTGTAGTCCCAGCTACTTGGGAGGCTGAGGAAGGAGAATCGCTTGAGCCCAGGAGCTGGAGGTTGCCATGAGCTGTGATGCCACAGCACTCTACCCAGGACGGCAGCTTGAGGCTCTGTCTCAAAAAAAAAAAAATAATAATAATAATCAGATCATTTTTCTAATATAGGAAGATTTGGCTTTTATTTGCTCACCTAAACAATATGTTTAAAATGAACAGAGGTCCGTTCATCCATAAAATACCCTGACTCTACCCATACGCTAAGCAGCATGGACCCTCCCTGTCACTCTTAGCTGCTGGTGACCTGCACCTGTCCCCCTTCCGCCTCTCCCACCGTGGGTTGTGTTCACACCTCAGGACAGGCCCCAGTGTGACACTGCTCAGCCTGTTTTTCTGCCCTCCTGGGAATGACATGCCCGGCATGTCCTCCCTAGGTGGGACTCATGCTTACTGCTCTTCTGGTGGACTCTCAGGAGTTGGAGACCAGCCTGAGCAAAGAGAGACCCCATTTCTACTGAGAACAGAAAAACTAGACAGGGGTTGTGCCAAGTGCCTATAGTCCTAGCGTTTATGACTGTTCCTCCGAGGGCTCTCCTTCCATCAGACCAAACCTCTAATGTTGCTAGGCAGTAGCTTCAAATTTCTTGTTCTGTCTCACCCAGCCCCAAAGCAGTTTGTTCAGACTGCCTTTATTTTATGACACTGTGGCTTTCATTTATGTTTTAGAGTTTTATGTGCTCACTCTTTATGGAACAGGATTTGGAAGACAATCCCATCAAAAAGCAACTCCTTAGGCCGCTATAAACAAAGTAGGAGGAAAAACACTCCCCCAGGAGTGTTCAGGGGTTGGCAGCTGGTGCCTGCAGAGGCACGGTAAAGACCCCTGCAGCCCACCCCACCAGCCAGAGCCCTGGAGAGTCCTGGTCTTCAGAAGTGGCTTAAGGGCATGCGTGTCCAGTAGGTGGCCTGAGGGATCAGACCCCAGTTTCCCCAGATCTGCTTCAGTCCTGGTCAAATGACTCGTTTGGAAATTCTTAGAATTTTTTTTTTTTTTTTTTGAGACTGAGCCTCAAGCTGTCACCCTGGATAGAGTGCTGTGGCATCACAGCTCACAGCAACCTCCAATTCCTGGGCTCAAGCGATTCTCTTGCCTCCGCCTCCCAAGTAGCTGGGACTACAGGCGCCTGCCACAACGCCTGGCCATTTTTTTTTTTTTTTGGTTGCAGCCGTCATTGTTCTTTGGCGGGCCCGGGCTGGATTCAAACCCGCGAGCTCAGGTGTATGTGGCTGGCGCCTTAGCCCGCTGAGCCACAGGCGCCGAGCCGTTTTCATTCATTTCTGACCTCAGAATTATATAGATTTTGTTCAAGTTTTTCCTTCTGAACTGTTTACCTGGTTCAGAGGCAGAGTTTTAGGATTAGTTTTTTTGAGAGTAATTATTTGAGTAATAATCATAGTACATATCATATATGTGAAGATAATGTTACTAGTATATAAAAAAAAATTTAATGTATAATAGTGAAGTCATTGTAAAATAATTGGGGAAATTAAGTGTATATTAATACCTGATTTTAAGCATTTAATATTTACATGTATAAAGTAATTGAAAGAAAAATTATTTTTTAGTCCACGGGAAAGTTAGTAGCAAACATGGAAAAATGTTGAACATTACTAATAATCTTAATACATACCTAAAGGGTTTTATGTATTAAATTAGCAGATATCAAGTGTTCCACCTGGGTTGATCCCCTGGGTTGCCACCCCAAAAATAAAGTGTTGGTGAGGAATTTTACCTCGTAAATTGCTCCTGGCAGTGTAAATTAGCTGTACCTTTTAAAGAAGGCACTTATATTTGTGTGTATATAATAATGTACGTACGCTTAGTAATCCTTTCTAGGAAATATACCCTAAAGAAATAATTCAAAATAAAAAAAGTTTATTGTATTAAGGTACGTGCTGTTTTACTATTTGTAATATCAGAATTTTGGAAACCCCTTAACTACATAGAAATCATAAAGTTATTGCTTCGACATTTACTTAATTAAATATTTTATAGGTATTAAAAATAATAAGAAGGTAGTTGTATTATTATGGAAAAGTGCTTTTTGATGCCTGTGAAAAGCTACATATATAACGTGTCACTAATAAGATTGCAACAATAAAAAGAAGATTGGAAAGAAACAGACTTAATGATTGGTTGAGCCTTATGTATGGAATATACATTGCATTTAAAGGACATGTTAAGAACTTTCAAGAAACAAATTGTTATGAGTGTTCTTCTTAAGTTCACTTATAAACTGTTTATAAAACATAAAAGACTTCATGTAAATCAGAAGTATTTTCTCAAAGTAAAATCTTACATCTATTTCATACGTTTTCTGTTGAATTAGCTTGTTTTTGTTTAATTTAGTTGGGAACGGCGGGTTGACAACATGGGACGTATTTATTATGTTGACCATTTCACAAGAACAACAACATGGCAGAGGCCTACATTGGAATCTGTCC
>CAUYRH010019379.1:0-19272 GCA_963574655.1 Perodicticus potto
CCTCAATTTATAAGAAAAACTCTAATAGACATGACTAACTTGATTTACTCCAGCTCCATAGTAGTTGGAGATTTTAATACTCCTTTAGCAGTGTTGGCTAGATCCTCCAATAAGAAGCTAAGTAAAGAAATTTTAGATTTAAACTTAACCATTCAACAACAACTGGATTTAACGGACATCTACAGAACATTTTATCCTAATAAAGTTGAATACACACTCTTGTCATCAGCCCATGGAAGATACTCCAAGATCGATCACATCTTAGGTCACAAGGCTAACCTCAGCAAATTTAAAAGAACAGAAATTATTCCTTGTACATTCTCAGACCATCCTGGAATAAAAGTCAAACTCAACAATAACAGGAATCTGCATACTCATACAAAAACATGGAAGCTAAATAACCTTATGCTGAATGATAGATGGGTCATAGACAAGATTAAGAAGGAAATTACCAAATCTTTGGAACAACACGACAATGAAGACACAAATTATCAGAACCTCTGGGATACAGCAAAGGCAGTCCTAAGATGGAAATTTATAGCACTGCAAGCCTTCCTCAAGAGAACAGAAAGAAAGGAAGGTAACAACTTAATGGGACATCTCAAGAAACTGGAAAAGGAAGAACATTCCAACCCCAAACCCAGCAGAAGAAAAGAAATAACCAAAATCAGGGCACAATTAAATGAAATCAAAAACAAAAGAATTATACAACAGAGCAATAAATCAAAAAGTTGGTTCTTTGAAAAGGTCAATAAAATAGATAAACCTTTGGCTAACCTAATCAGGGAAAAAAGAGTAAAATCTCTTATTTCATCAATCAGAAATGGTAAAGACGAAATAACAACAGACTCCTCAGAAATACAAAAAATCCTTAACGAATATTACAAGAAACTTTACTCTCAGAAATATGAAAATCTCAAGGAAATTGACCAATGCTTGGAAGCACGCCACCTTCCTAGACATAGCCAGAATGGAGTGGAAATGTTGAACAGACTGATATCAAGTTCTGAAATAGCATCAGCTATACAAAATCTCCCTGAAAAGAAAAGCCTGGAACCAGATGGCTTCACATCAGAATTCTACCAAACCTTTAAAGAGGAACTAGTACATATATTACTCAACCTTTTCCAAAATATAGAAAAAATATGGAATACTACCCAAAACATTCTATGAAGCAAATATCACCTTGATCCCTAAACCAGGAAAAGACCCAATAAGAAAAGAAAACTATAGACCAATATCACTAATGAATATTGATGCAAAAAATATTCAATAAGATCCTAACAAACAGAATCCAACAACACATCAAACAAATTATACACCACAACCAAGTGGTCTTTATCCCAGGATCTCAAGGCTGGTTCAATATACATAAATCTATAAATGTAATTTTTCACATAAACAAATTAAAAAATAAAGACCATATGATTCTCTCGATTGATGCAGAAAAAGCTTTTGATAATATCCAGCATCCCTTCATGATCAGATCACTTAAAAAAATTGGTATAGGCTCGGCACCTGTGGCTCAACAGGCTAAGACGCCAGCCACATACACATGAGGTGGCGGGTTCGAATCTGGCCTCGGCCCACCAAACAACAATGACAGCTACAACCAAAAAATGGCTGGGCATTGTGGTGGGCCCCTGTAGTCCCAGCTACTTGGGAGGCAGAGGCAGGAGACTTGCTTTAGCCCAGAAATTGGAGGTTGCTGTGAGCTGTGATGTCATAGCACTCTATCCAGGGTGACAGCTTGAGGCTCTCTCTCAAAAAAAATAAATAAATAAAATTAAATAAAAATAATAAACATTTTTTTAAAATTGGTATAGAAGGGACATTTCTTAAACTGATAGAGGCCATCTACAGCAAACCCACAGCCAATATAGTATTGAATGGAGTTAAATGGAAATCATTTCCACTTAGATCAGGAACCAGGCAAGGTTGCCCATTGTCTCCATTGCTCTTCAACATTGTAATGGAAGTTTTAGCCATTGCAATCAGGGAAGAAAAGGTGATCAAGGGTATCCACATAGGGTCAGAAGAGATTAAACTTTCACTCTTCGCAGATGATATGATTATATATCTGGAAAACACCAGGATTCTACCACAAAACTTTTAGAAGTGATCAATGAATACAGAATTGTATCAGGCTACAAAATCAACATTCATAAATCTGTAGCCTTTATATATACCAATAATAGTCAAGCCGAAAAAACAGTCAAGGACTATCCCTTTCACAGTAGTACCAAAGAAGATAAAATATTTGGGAGTTTACCTAACAAAGGACGTGAAAGATCTCTATAAAGAGAACTATGAAATGCTAAGAAAAGAAATAGCTGAATGTGTCAACAAATGAAAAAACATACCATGCTCATGGCTGGGAAGAATCAACATTCTTAAAATGTCCATACTACCCAAAGCAATATTAATTTTAATGCAATTCCTATTAAAGCTCCATTGTCATATTTTAAAGACCTCAAAAAAATAATATTTCATTTTATATGGAATCAGAAAAAACCTCAAATAGCCAAGACATTACTCAGAAATAAAAACAAAGCAGGAGGAATCACGCTACCAGACCTGAGACTGTACTCTAAATTGATAGTGATCAAAACAGCATAGTACTGGCACAAAAACAGTGAGATAGATATATGTAACAGAATAGAGAACCAAGAGATGAACCCAGCTACTTACCGCCATTTGATCTTTGACAAGCCAACTAAAAACATTCAGTGGGAAAAATATTCCCTATTTAAAAAATGGTGCTGGGTGAACTGGCTGGCAACCTATAGAAGAATGAAACTGGACCCACACCTTTCACCATTAACTAAGATAGACTCTCACTGGATTAAGGATTTAAACTTAAGACAAAAACTGTAAAAATACTAGAAGAAAGTGCAGGGAAGGAGGAAGACCTCTCAGGCAATTGAAGCAGTATCAAAAATACATTACTGGGACCTGATCAAACTAAAGAGCTTCTGCACTGCTAAGAACACAGTAAGTATAGCAAGCAGACAGCCCTCAGAATGGGAGAAAATATTTTCAGGTTATGCCTCCGACAAAAGTTTAATAACCAGAATACACAGAGAACTCAAACGTATTAGCAACAAAAGGACAAGTGATCCCATCTCAGGGTGGGAAAAGGACTTGTAAAGAAACTTCTCTAAAGAAGACAGGCGCATGGCCTACAGACACACGAATAAATGCTCACCATCCTTAATCATCAGAGAAATGCAAATCAAGACTACTTTGAGATATCATCTAACTCCAGTAAGAAAAAAATCCCAAAACCAGAGATGCTGGCGTGGATGTGGAGAAAAGGGAACACTTCCACATTGCTGGTGGGAATGCAAACTAATATATTCCTTTTGGAAGGATGTTTGGAGAATACTTAGGGAGCTAAAAATAGACCTGCCATTCAATCCTATAATTCCTTTACTAGGCATATATCCAGAAAACCAAAAATCACATCATAGCAAAGATATCTGTACCATAATGTTTATTGCAGCCCAATACATAATTGCTAAGTCATGGAAGAAGCACAAGTGCCCATCGACCCACAAATGGATTAATAAATTGCGGTACATATATACCATGGAATATTATGCAGCCTTAAAGAAAGATGAAGACTTTACCTCTTTCAGGTTTACATGGATGGAGCTAGAACATATTCTTCTTAGCAAAGTACCTCGAGAATGGAAGAAAAAGTATCCAATGTACTCAGCCCTACTATGAAGCTAATTTATAGCTTTCATATGAAGGCTAAAACCCAATTATAGCACAAGAATATGAGGAAAAGGGCACAGGAGGGGAGGGGAGGGGGAAGGCTGGGTGAAGGGAGGGCAATTGGTGGGGTCACATCTATGGTGCATCTTAAAAGGGTACAGGTGAAACTTACTGAATGTAGAATACAAATGTCTTCATATGGTGATTAAGAAAATGCCGTGAAGGCTATGTTGAACAGTTTGATGAAAATATCTCAGATAGTGTACGAAGTCAGCACATTGTGCCCATGATTGCACTAATGTACAGTTATAATTGTACTAATGTACAGTTATGATTTAATAAAAATTAAAAAAAGAAAAAGAAAAAGAAAACATTGCCAGGGTAGCCAGAATCTAACTGCTTAGAACAGAATCACTCGTAGACCACTAGCTGCAAAGGGCAGCCTGCTGCTTCAGAGCCAAAAGCATTTCACAGAACTCCGGTTTTACATTGGCTTGTATGCGGCAGTTAAGTTTTTCAATGCTATTACTTATTCAAATTAATCATACTATTTATTTTGTTTAGTATATCCTTCACAATGGTTTGGAGGAGTCTTATGTATCAAAAACCGTTTCTCAACTCTGATAAATGAGGCAGTTGGGGTTGAAGAGAATACTTTACCATATATAGTTTCTAAAACGTGAGAGGTAAAATGCAAAGCTTATCTCAAGAACAAAGTACTATTTATTTACTGTCAAACATTCGTCAAAGAAAACTTCTTATGTATAACATGATTAATAATGGACCAGTGCATGCCATCATTTTTCAAGTATATTAGTCTATACACATGATTATTTCAACCCAATATAATTAATTGTAATTATTATTATTTGTATATTCACAAAATTTGGAAAATTTTTCCTGATGGGCATCTTTTAGCTTTAAAATCTGGCAAAGGGATGTCCCTTATATTGATGAAAACTGCTTCCTCAATATAAAGAAGCAATATATGCTTTGTGAATTCATGCAATAATTCAAATTCTGCAAAAGTGAAATTCTACAAAGAAACTTGTCTATCCACCAGGAAAAAAGAGTGAGTCTGAACAATATTTTCCTTCTCCCTGCATGTTTATATAATGCTTAATTCCATGGTTCCTAAGTATACCAATAAGTGAACTATTTGAATTCTAAAACAGCAACACGTAAGGGGATTTTTCTTTTCTCTAAAATAATTTGCTTCTCACTGCTATAGGAACATTCCTTTTGGAGTTTGAGAGCTTTTCCTTTTTTCTATGGTTTAGGGTTGTTTATAAGATGTTAAAACAATATTTATTAAATGAAGGCGTGTTAAAGAAAAGAGTCACAAAATCAATAGACGCTGGTCCTCTGCTTTGCTATCTTGTTTATGCTGCACCTCTGAGAACAGAAACCTAGATTGCTTCCTGAGTTTCCAGAACTCTCTGATCTGACAGTGCTCATGGGAGACAGTCAGTGACTGAACTCAGATTCAGGGGAGATTCCCGGTTAATTAAACTCATGGTATCGTAATCCTATCTTTTGCTACAAAACAACAAGAATTAAGCAGAAAATAAAAGATCTCTGGAATTTTTAGTAAAGTCCTGAAGTGCCATTTAAACAAGAGACTCTTGATAATTTACTAGTAGTCTCCTTGCCTTATCCTGAAAAAGCTTCAGTTTGGATTATGATACCTGGGCCTTGAACTAAATCTTTATTTACAAAGAGAAGATGTTAAAAGTTATGTAGGCCTTTTAAATCAGTGCTTCCCAATGTTTAAAGTGTATCTGAATCAGGTTGTTAGTGTGAAAATTCTGAGTCTATAGACTGGGGCAAGATTTTGAATTTCTAACAAGTGCCTAAGTGATACTGATGTGGCCAGCCTGGGACTCAATTGGCGCAGCCAGACTTTAATGCTTTTAAGAGCTCTTTGAGGGATACAGTGCACATACTGAAGTTCACTATTTATTGATTTTATTTGCAAAGACCAATATAACTACCAGTATATACAGCGTGTCCGTAAAGTTTGTGTGCAACTTAAAATATTAAATATAATATTATTTCATAACATTAAACTATTTTAAATTGTGCATGAACTTTATGGACACCCATGTATTGTAGTATGTATCTGGAACATGAAAGAGGAATTATGCAATGCTTCAGCACTGTAGAAATTGAGAGTCACAGCAACATGGATACGGCCCCTGTGTTATTAGCTATACTGCATTTAGAAAAAGAGTTTAGAAAAATATTGGTCGTTCATACATATATGCCTTATAACTTCCAATACACTCCTGATTCCTGTGATTCTTCTATTTTTCTCTCCTGTAAATTGCTCTTAGCTCTTGAACTTTTCTATTATTCATGTTTCAGGTTAGTTGTTTAAAAGAGATGCGTTCAAGACATTTAGATTATTTTCATGTTGAATCTACCTATTTTAAAAAGAATTGAGCCATATATGTTAGGAAATCATTGATACTGAGCAAACTCCTGTATTTTCACACACGATTATTTTATTTAGTTTATATTTTACATGTAATTGACACATAATTGTACATATTTGCAGGGTATGATGTGATGTTTCAATGCACGTATACCTAGTATAGCGATCAAATAAAGTTCATTATCATATCCATCTCTTGAGATTTATTGGTGATGCAATATTCAGAACCTGCTAGCTTTCTTGAAATGTAGACCACAACCTCATTTGCTATAGTCATCCTGCGGTGTACAGCAACACCAGAACTTGTTCTTGCCTTGTGCCCATTGCCCACCCTCTCCAGGTCCCCACCTACCCGCTACCCTCCAGCTTCTGGTCACCACCATTCTATTCTCCACTTCTATGAAGTCCACTTTGTTTTATTTCACATATTAGTGAGATCAGGTGGCATTTGTCTTTCTGTACCTGGCTAATTTTTAATAACCTCTGACTTAATGACAATGATGATAGAAATATTCTATATTATCACCTATGCGTCCAACTAAAAATCAAATGAAAAGTGGGGATTAACACATCAGAGGCTTTTGAATGAGCTGAGTCTAAATGCTGCCACTTACAGAGTTGCACTGATCTAACAGCACCATTAGCAGCAGTGTGGCAAGCCATCGTTAACCACCTGCAGCTTTGTGCTGGGCAGAATTGAGGCTACCTATTGCGCTGTGACTAAAGCACTTCTTTTCACAGTTGCACTCCACGTTAAGAGCTCATATTGATAGAACAGGCCAAGGCAAACCTCATACCCCACTATATCCTATTATATGGTGGGTGGATTCTAATCGTTAACCTTTACCTGCTCCTAAAGTGCAGTGTCCTTCTTAATAGTGCGCAGGTGAAGAATAGCTGCATGCTATGAATTGAGCTTACTTGAAGGTCTAAACACAAAGAAACAGCCCAAGGCTATCTTCCGAGTGCAAACTTTATCCAGATATCAGCAATGCCCTCCCCATACAGGCAGAGTGTCACAGCCTCCCTCGTATGCATTAGCAGTGGCTTTTTACGCTACTGCACTTAATGAAAAAAGCCACCAGCCAAAGCACTCCACTCAGCAAAGCTCTTTCTAGGCAAAGGCTTATAGCAAATAAACACTTCCTTCCATGGTACTGGAAGAGTAGAAGGCTGGGTCATGTAAGTTTCAGATGAAAATGCTTCTTACAATAAACCAAAATTGCATGCTGAATCCCTTGAAAAAGATGCGGTGATACCTGATATATCATGCATGAAAAATAGAAACTATTCTAGGTAGACCAACAATTAGGCCTGGGCAGTAATTGCAATCATCAGAGATATCTATAAAAAAATATGGTTTAAGTGTACCACTCTAAAGAAAACAAAATTCTTAGTAACTACATGATCTTTGTATGTAAGGGAGGACACTCTTCACCCTTGGTCTCCTGGCAAAGGCGGATGTTCATGACCACACTCCCATGATTGAGCTCATCTTGGCATTATGCTCGGAATAGGATAGAGATTCTGGAAAACACTCAAAAGCAGGGATGGACATATTCCAAACCAAGGCTCTCTGGCAGCAATTACAAACTCTGGTTCACACCCTCTGTAAATGTGTAAAGGAGAGGTTGAAAACAATAAGAGAGGAACAGATTTTAGACGGTGGAATTTTGTTGATGGGAAGAACATAGCAACATAAAAAATTGCTAAAATATTAATCTTGTTTTGTGAATATCTAAAAATTATTTTCTATTATTAAATCTGCTTGACATAGAATTAATTAGCTCCTGTAACCACAGAAACACAGCTCTTTCCTATGATGAAGATATTAGACATAAAAGAAGAGATAATATTCTGTTCTGCCATGCTTTTGTGGTCACATGATGATATGTACTTTTAATAAAGGCAGTTAAAGGTCAAAGCTGCAGTGATGGGAGGCCCCCGTGTGTGACAGAATCACACAAGGAGTTTGTACACAACTGACAATGCCTTTCATAGTTGTGACAGGAGTATTCATTCAATTTTTTGTCTTATGTGCCTCGCTGGTTTGTAACAGAGCCTTTTTCATCTTTCTTTCATTCTTCCTTTTTTTCTTTGTTTGACTATGTACCTTTTGGGTATTCTAGCAATCAAGAAGATATTACAATGAAAGTTCCAAACTCTTTATGCTCTTAATCCACAAGTACCTAAAAGATGCATTTGGGCTTTTGGTTTATTAATGGAGGAGAAAACGTTTCTCACTGGAAAAGGAAAGTCCACGGCCAAAAATCAGAGAAATGTCTGAATTTATTGTATAAGCCAGTCTTGGTGGGAAAAATGAAAATCATTTATTTAATGAACCAAAAATTATTTCTTGAAAGCCTATGCGGTCAAACTCTAGGAGTTGTTACCCCCACCACCCTTGCCTCTGACTTGTGCTTCTCTGGCTTTCTTCAGCTTCTATCTCCTCTCCTCCCACATTGTTTAACCTCATCTCAGACCTTTCTGGAACTTCTACCCTCCATCTTCTCCTGAGCCCACTCTAGGTAATCTCTGACCAGTTCTGTGGCTTTAAAGTCAAAGATACCTTGATGTTTGAACATTTCTAGCCCTGAATTCCCTGAGACTCAACACTTAAATACCCAATCACCTACTCAAGCTCTGCATGGAGGCATCCCAAACATAAGATATTCAAGAAAGAGCTCTTAATTCATCATCCAAATGTCATACTTGTCTCCAGTCTTCACAATTTTAGTCAACTGTCCACCCATTCATTAAAGCTGTGCCCAGGTCCTCGAGGCAAAAACTTAGGAGTTGTCCTTATTTTCTCATTTTTCCTTATTCCCTTATCCCACAAAATTTAAACCAAATTGTTCTTTCTCTGTTTCTATTGATAATTTCAATACTGATTTTTATTATTTTATACTAAGCAATTTCTAAATGTCAAAATATTGTAATTTCTGTTTGTGCAAAATCCTTATCTTATCCATTCATCGTCAAATTTTTGGCTTACCCTTCCCTTCCCATCCTGCCTCTTTTCCTTATCTGTGACACCTCTATCCCAAACCCTTCTGTCCTCTCTACTCCATAACTCTAACAACACCCATATAACTTGTCATCTTCTCATTTCTCTTCTCCCCACCCCTGCCAAATAAAATGGTTTTGTCGAGTCATTTGGAAAGAACATTCTTAAATAAGCAGATGTCTTGTGGAAAGTGGGCAGGGTACATTAGGAGTTGGGCTCTCCTCTGCCAGGGATAGAAGGGGTAGTAAATTTGATGACCAGTAAGGAGTTTCTGTGGGAGAGAAATCAACCAAACCCTTTGTAAAGGCCCTAAGGGGCAGTGAAGTCCGAGCCACGGTGAAGAAGTTACATCACTGGTGGCAGCTCAATGCCCCTTAGGTCCAGTGCACTGAAATCAAAGCGCAAAGCTGTTAGTGGCTCATCATTTATATTATGGTGCTAATTTATTTTATATTCATAGCTGTATTCACTTTCCATGTTTTGTAATATGCTTCTAATATCTTTATTTGAAATGTAGTAAATATTAATTTGTATACAGATTTTGAGAAATGAATGCACAACTCTTTCCAAATTCTAATATTCCTGGTGTTCTGTTATTTTACAGAATAAATCCCAGCAGGGCGAGGTGACGGGCATCAGCCTTCTTTGACCATCATCTCGAACCACTGTCCTCTCAGCTCACTGCAGCCTTTCTGTGTGAGCCTCCGCGTCCCTCACTCTGAATCCTTTCCTGCCACAGCCCCTGCATTTGCTGCCTCCTCTGTCTAGAAAGCTCTGGCTGTGACCCTTTGCCTAATGCCTTTTTTTTTCCTGACACGGGTCTACAGCACATAACTTTAATCTAGCTCTAAGTATTCTTTCCCAGAGTCACATTCAATAGCATTTATATAACAGCTACCCTGTTATGTCAGTTACTGTGTTATATAGTTAGAAATGTTGTCCTATCTTAACCTTGTCACTTGTGAATTAATTAGTATTATTTCCATTTTAAAGTTAAGGTATTTCAGCGGAGCTTAGTGATTTTCATGGTGACAGAGCTAGTAGGCAGCGATGCCAAGGGTTCAGATCCCCTCGTCTTTAAATCAAGCTCTGAGATCCTTCATGCCCTTTTTCTTTCTATATTCATCAGTCTTTTCTTTTTTAATTTTTATTGTTATTAATAATAGTTTTTGAAGTTATACTCTATATAACTGCTTCTTTTATGATGTCTTTGACTTAAGTAACCATAGCCATCTCTTGTCTTTTCCTTTCCCCCCTACTTCGTTCACTGGATTTCCTGTTTGATTTTTCTCATGACGTTCCCCTGGAGGATCTTTCCCTTCCCCATACCTCAAATGCATCTTTCATGGGCTCGCTATTCTCTGACCTTCTCAAAGAATCTCTCCTTAAATCCTTTTCTAAAAAAGCCCCTTCCTTGATAATTTGGATAATTTAGAGACTGCCTGAGTGCTCTACAGAATGATTCCTGTTGAATTATCCACCTTCAATTTCCTGCTCATTAATTTGCCCCCATGCTGAAGAATATTATAAAAATATTAAAAAATATTAATTTAAATTAATATTACAATATAAAAAGTTAATACTTTGTATGAAATATCTTATTTTATAACAGTGAAATTACTTTCTCTTTTGTCTTGTGATTTTTTTTTTGAGGTGAAATTTAAGTTTTCGTGTGAGTAGTACTATTATACCTATCTTGAGTGTCTTGCTTGTACTGTCTCACATAATACCTTTGTTTAATTCTTAATAAACTGTTCACTTGTTAAAAAAAGGTATTATTGAAAATCCTGAAAGATTAGAAATGTGAAGTTTCATAAGAGTATGTGTGCTGGAGTTATTTCTTCTATGTGGTGGAATGAATTTTACTTGGAACTAAAAATAAAATCCTAAGCCCACTGCTAACTGAATGGGCCCCTCTCCACCAAGCAACCCTGGAAACACCTTCAAATTGAGTTTCCAGCTGTGATGGGACGGAAGCGATAGAGCATGATTGCATGTACACAATTTTCCCTCATAAATATCCATGACTCCTCCGCCCATAGCTTGTACATATGTACCCCACTATTCCCTTGATCCATTTTTTGAAGCATGTGTGCCTGGCTTCTGATATGGGCTCTGCTTTGCAACATGTTGGAATGCCTTCCCAATAAAGCTCTCCTTCTTCCAAAGTAAAAAAAAAAAAAATTTGAAGACAGGAAGCTTGTTTGTTATTTCTATAAAAGTCGTGTTCCATTACTCCTACCCCAATGCTAGAGACACAGTGTTTATTTCACATTTTATTAACTGTCGACAGTGATAACTGGCAACTGGTTAGGTTGACAACAACGTGCAAATATTTCTTTCTACTCAAATATCTTCCCATCAAATATTTTTAAAATGTAATGATTTATTAATATAAACCTACTTTCTAAGTATTTATGGAAAGAGGAATTTGCGACTCAAAGTAACGTGTTTCATTATATAAACAACATAGTCCCCAAGATCACCTTCAATTTGTTTTCGATTACAACATTTCTTTAAGACAAAAATGACTATTTTCATACCCCAAATATATATGTGCTTTATTTCAGAGGCTTCTTCTAGAGCAGTAATTTTTTTCTGCTTTTGGTGGTGTAGAATGTTGAATACAAAAATACTGAATAATCAGGGTAGAATTTATTGAATTCTAAGTTGAAATTAATCAAAGGACTTTAATACGCACATTTAACACTTTCAAATTATTGGACTTCAGCATCTTATTGATGGTTTCCTCTGCAGTTGTAAAGCCACAGGTCAGTGATTATGTCTGTCTGGTTTATTCGCACCTTATTATTCAGGAAGATTGTGTTTATAAAGCATTTCCTTCTACTAGAGAGGATCTTCATTTTAAAGCTCCCCCTTCCAAATTATCTCTTGTATTATGCAGTGTATGTTAACATTTTGTTCTCTCACTGCTTTGGTTTCACAAACCTGTTTGACATTCTCTCAATGCCATTTTCTATCTTGCAATCCTGTTCCCAAACAGCACAGCACCTATCAAATTACAAACAATATTGCTTTTCTTATTTTCACTTAGAAAAAATATATATCAAGCCTAAGTACACTTGAGGGAAAACTATAATTACTTCATGTAATTAATTACTTTTCCACAACAGCAAGTGTGACAATTACTCATTCTAAGAAACTAAACACATTACGGCAACTCGTTCTAGTTACTTGGCCCCCGACATAGGCAGGAGCCTTGCTGCCAGGTTGGTCTGTACTGAGATGTGTTTCACTGTGTTGAATGAATGTAGTCTGTACCATTCTGGATTTCGTTAATTTCGAAAAATAAACAGAGACCAGGTGTTAGCACTGATCTCAACTGCTGGGTGTCTTAAGTTTTCCAGCTTTACATATTTTCCTTTTTCTGCGATATGTTAAATAAAATGACTTAAAAACCCACTTGCAAAGAGTAGAAAGTTCCTGCGTTCTCTCACCTCCACTTCAATTCTCTTTTTTACCCCTTGTCCCAGTCCCAAAAGTCCTAATTCCCCCAATTTTTCATTTTACGTGTGAATATTTTAATTTCCTTTTCTTAGTCTAAAAATGACAGAAACATGTAACACACTTTTGGTTTGACTTCTGTAAAGTTCTGTCTACATTTGCAGCAGTCCTTTTCTTTTTTTTTTTCTTTCTTTCTTTCCTTCCTTCCTTCCTTCCTTCCTTCCTTCCTTCCTTCCTTCCTTCCTTCTTTCTTTTTTTTTTTTTTTCTTTTTTGAGACCAGGGCTTACTCCGCCCCCCTGGGTGGAATGCTGCGGCATCATCGTAGCTCACAGCAACTTCAAACTCTTGGGCTTGAGCTCTCCTCTTGCCTCAGCTTCCCAGAGTGCCAGGAACACAGGCGAGCCCCACCATGCCCTAGCAACTGTCTTCAACTACAGATGAGGAAGGTACGGGAGTGTTGGGACACTCTCACTGCTCAGGTATCTTTTATAGGTTCTTGTTCTCTTGCTATATTATTTCTTTCTGCTTCTTCCTTCTCTAGTTTGGCTCCATGGAAATTAAAACGTCTACATTTTATGAAGCAGAGCTCCGGTTCTCACTGTCTCTCATTGTGGCCCATTTCGACTGAACTTTTGGAGCACTCTTCTGCAAACCAACATAAGCTTTGGAAGTGTTAGAACAAATGACATTTATTTTGTTCATGAAAGAACTCTGAGACTAGCTTTTAAACGAACCATTATAGTCTAAAATATCATTTCTGCTGTTGTAAAATGTTTATACTACCTGCAATGACCCCCCAACTTGAGAATATGCCCCTCCTCCCACACACACATTTCAAATTCTGAGTGGCATTTTGAAAGGAATGAAGTGTGTCATCTAAAGGAACCATACATGTAATTCCCCAGAATTATTCAGGAGAATTAATCCTCACAATTGAAGAATACAGAATCATAAATGCACATGCATTGATGTCAAACAGCATTAAACTACAGGTTTTGTTCTCAGGTACCCTGTAACTGAATCTGGTTCCCTTTCTTTCCAGGACACTGCTGCCCCATAGCAGATTTCTGCTGTGGAATATCTAGCTTCTTAATGGCATCGTTTCTTTCGGGGAGTTTCCCTGTGCATTAATGGGTTTAAATCCTCAGCATGTATACTTTACTCCAAACAATGTTCATATTCCCCATAATGTCAGGAAATAAAGCTACATTTGCAAGATTTAGTCTCCAAGCACGTCCTGTGCACTACAGAACAGGACCCTGCTGGAGATGCTTCGCTCTCTGGTGTCAGAGGCCCCACACCCTGAGAATTATTCAAACTACAAAGCCTCATTTCTGAATTAGTGTTTTTTTCCATTGTCCAAAGTAACCTGCTTGTGATAATACCTGGTTTTAAATAATGGTATAAAATTCAAAAATTGTTACCTTGAATTCTGATTGAATGTTACCTACTTAAAAATAGTTGATTAATGAGAATTTACCAATTGCCAGACTTCTGTGTATGAGTCCCTGCCTAGAAGCATGGCCTTCCTGGACAAAGTTACATGTCTAACACTGTGATGCCATGAGCTTACACATTATATCTCATTTTGGTGTCTTTGTTAAATTTTATGCCTTTTTGAACAGATGTTTTAGATGAGTGGCTATTTTCCAAAACTTGAAAGTCAGTCAAAATATGCAAAATCATCACTATCAGCAACACATCTTTTGTGAACATAGACCTATGTAATGCAAATTTGAATGTAATATAAAGCATAGGCCGAGGCCTCTAGAAGCTTACAATATAGAATATTAATAAGTAATTAATTGACATTCATTTAGTGTCCAGTATGTTCCAGGAATTGCCTCAGCTGCTTTACAAGGATTAACTCACTACATCTTATATGATAAGGCAGAGATTATAGGTATTTTATACTGAAGAGCATGATATGAACAAAGAAGCCAAGGTTAAAATGGATTCAGTATACTTAAAGAGAAAATGAATAAACTACTTTAATTGGAGCAGGTTTTGTTTCAGGAAAGAGTAAATGACATGTATATGATTACAGAGATTAGCAGGGTCCTTTGGCCATGATGTGGAAATGTTTGAGATTTATTATCTCACCAATGGTTAACACTTAAGTGTTCTTTATAAGTGAATTTGTGAGTTGATGGTAATGTAACAAATAGTAAGTCTAAGAAGTTTAATCAGTCTGCAGATTTCAGGATGAGTTGAAAAAGCAAAACTGGTCACTTAGTAACCAGATAGAAATTAGCACACTAGACTTGAGATGATTTAGGCGGAATTTAGTTAAATGAATGGGAATACTGAGTAAGAGATAAATAACATGAGATATTCCAGAATAAATAAATTGATGTAGTAAATGACTGAATTTAGAGGAAGGCAGGTGGGAAGTAAGAAAATGAAGAATAATTTGTTTTACAACATCCTGACTTTGTTATTGCCCTTCACCTGCTGTACCTTGGAAATGATAACTTCATTAACTCACTTGGCTGTACCAGTGGTTTACATGAGATAAGCACAAATTCTTTACAGGGTACCAGGTTCTGCATATATAGTATTCATGGGCTCAAACATGACTATTTCTCCAGCCTTTACTTCTCTTTCAATCAGCAGATATGTTTGAGTATTGATGATGTATTCAACTCTGCAATAGAGTAGCTATTCTCAAATTTTATAGTGTAGGAGCCTATTTCCATTTGGAAATTATTTAATTCTTCAAAGAACTTTGTTTAGGTGAGTTACAGATCTATATTTTCACTACATTAGAAATTAAAAATTATTTTAAGACAATTATAATTTCACTGTATCTTAACCTAAAGATGCTATGCTTTTATGAAAAAGCCTATATTTTCCAAAACAAACTTAAAAGGCCAGTAAAAGAATGGCATTGTGATACATTTTTTGTAAAAGAAAAGTTGGCGTAATACAAATGCCTCATTTGCACTCAATTGGTTGTGGTATTGCTTCTGTTGAAGTAACTAAAGAAAACCCACAGAAATGCAGTCCAAAAAGAAGGAAGTATTCTAATAACCTTTTCAAATAATTACAGATGTTCTTCTTCCATATGAGCCTAAAACTCAAGTTTCTTTAAAGATAATTGCAATCAATATGGAGTCACATATATGAACTTTTCATGCTATATTAAATTAAAATTCTTTATCTTGCATTTTGATTGGATCTTTTACTGATATGTGACTTCATAACACTATGAATTTATTCATCTAAAAAACATTAGTTCACGAAATTGTGCAGATTCGTGACAATCAGGACAGCCAGGCACTAAGCAGGCTACCTCACGGGGGTGGGCCACATTTTCTAATGCTAGCTTGTACATGAAAATTTGAATTTTGTCACTGGTGACAAATATAGCGTCGTTTCCCTTGTAGCGATAGGCCTACTTATCTCATTATTAAGAACATATCTGTCAAGTATAGAAGCCTGAACAACAATTTGTCTTTTAATCTTGTTTCCAAGTAAAAGTAGTGTTTCACGGAAAAGCAGCTGCTGGTTCTCTCACAATTCAAACAGCCACATAATCTCAAACAGAAGCACAACGTTCATCTCTGAGGCAACCACTGTGCTTCTGTGTGAAGTAGCAATGCTTTCTGTCCCCTCTCTCTGCTGTCACGTAATTTGTTAAAAGATGTGCATTCAACATTTTATTTAATACAATTAATATATGTTTTGAGGTTTCATCAAGGAAACAACGGATTGAAACTAGATTTTAAATGTTATTTAGTTCTGTTTGGTTCTACTACATGGGTGAGCCGCAGTGCCAGCATTTCCCACCATTGCTTTTGCTGCTCATTAGTGAAAATATCAAGAGGATGCAACAGTTCAAAGACATTGTTGTATTATGATAAACGTGGCTTTGACACCATAGACCTACTGACACGTGTCCAAGATTCTAGGGTCAGTGGCCCCTACCATGAGCAGCCCTCTGTACTAAGGACATACACATGGAAAATCCATCCAGTGTGACTGAATATGATGAGCTAGGAGGGCAGTCGGGCAGTTACATCTCAATCAGGAGAGGAGAGAGACAATTTAAAACTGTATGCCCATGATCTGGTAACGTACCATCTACGTTCTCCCGGAAAATGTTATCAAGGCTGAATCATTTCAATGTGTAATTTTTAAGTTGATATTTGCAAACTGAATGATTAGTTCAAAGAATTCAGCATAGAACACTTGGTGCAGAAACCATGGCTTTCATATGAGTGAGTGTAACAGCAATAAACAATGTTCTCACCTATTTCATGAGATTCCTTTTATGGCTCTGGTAATTCCCCCACAGTCAACAATAAATAAACAAACAGAAAACACTGGGGATTAACTCCCTACTATAAAAGTCTTCAAGAAGGCAGCATAATGATTAAATGTTTTAGGATCAACAAGGGAGGTCTGTCCAGTCTTTGTTTTTGAAGAGCATCTATGGTAATTGTCATGTGATATTCCCCCAAACTGTGTCAAACATTCTGTTTTCTTCTAATTTGTTTATTATTCTAGGAATAGATTTTTCTACATTCTCTCTAAATGGAAAAAAAATCATCTGCCACTCATGGCTTTTTAATTGTATAAGAAACTACTCTATTGACATAAGCTATGGCAAAATGCCTGGTGGAAGCATAAACGTTGTAACTTCTGCACATTGATCAGTTAAAGACATCTATTGGTTCTGGATTCCACACTTTCTCTAAACATTTAGATGAATCATTTGTAGAGCCACAAGTCACATACTCTCAATTCATTTTCCTAAATGTGTAGAGTCCGTTTAGAGCATATGGTTATGGAGCATGAGTGCTTGGGGACAGGAAGAGGATTCAGGCAGGAATCTCTGTAATGTGCCAAAGAAACTAACCAGGAGGGCCAGAGCCCTCTGTGCAAAATAATAGCATGTTTGTCTCCACTTTAATGCATTTTTCTTTTTGTTCCACCTACTCAAATACCCTTAGCGTTTCACTGTCCTTTAAGCCCTATCTTCTGAAGTCTTTTGTTGTAAATTATTCAATAAATGTGCCAAAGTGGAGCCAAGACGGACCTCTAATGAAACTACTGTCAAAATGAGGAATTTCCTATACTATAGAAATCCCTGGGCATTCTTTCCCCTCAGTGTGGTTTAAGATTTGATCAGCCAGTTCAAAGTTTTATGCTGTGGCCTGAATGTCTATGTTCCTCCAAATTGCATATGCTAGAGTCTTAACTCCCAAAGGGGATGGCATTAAGAGGTGGAAACTGTTGGGAGGTGAGACTGTCACAAGGGGAGCACCATGATGAATGGAATTCGTGCTGTTATAAAGGAAGCTGCAGATGGCTGCCACCGTGTGATGACACAGCTTAACTTTGGATTTCCCAGTTTCCAGAACTGTGTCAAACACATGGGTGGCCTTTATAAGCCACCGAGTTTTGTTATGGCAGCCTGAAGGGACTAGCAGAGTCTATAGCTTTTACCAATGAAAGTCATGTAGGGTGGCCTTTTTGTCCAACTAATCTATATGTCCAGGATATTGATTTACTCAGAGTAGCATCTGATATATTTTCACTAAAATAATAATATAAAGGAAAAACTATCAGAAGATTCACATGCCAATAAGAAGAAAATGTCCACTCCAAGTGTGCACAGTTATGTGATGCATTTACAATACAGACTGAAAAGTTTTATACTTATCCAATTACTGTTTTAAACATTTCCTAACCTATTTCTCTTTCCCAGGCACAAATGATATTTTCAGTGGGTCTTCAGCTCTCTACACCTTTGAAGGTATCAGAACAAGCCATGTTTTAGCAATTCAGATTCGGTTTCACAATACTCAGTTTTACAGTGTACTCTAGACCAAACGTCAGTCTCTCTTTTCTCTTCCCTCTCCACTCCCCATACTTGGCTTGCCTTGTGATTGGGGAACTAGTGGTAGGGGAAAAGGGTGTTTTTCTTTTTCTAATTTTCATTTAATCTTCCTTCTCTTCTCCTCATCAGTCTTTCAAATATTGCAAATATAAAGGCTCAAAGTCTTCGTTGACTGGTGCAGTTGAGACATGGTCCCCAGGGCTGTTGGTACGACATCTGTCAAATGCTGGCTCTCCAGGGGGTTGCACACGTGGGTTCTTTGGAGATGCCTCTTAAACTGCCATGCCGCCCATTCCCAGACACGGCCATCTGCTCTCCAATTTACTGTCCAGCTTCAGCCGCAGGAGACTACATCCCTCTCCTCTTTCCAAAGTCATCTCCCTCCACCACGTGGCACTGGCTGGAATGCACCGAGAACGCTAAAGCCTGGCTACTTCTCCTCATCAACTACTGCCCCACAGAAAGTTCATGAAGCTTTGCCCTTCCACATTCTGGGACTTAAGAGTGTCCCCACTTAGGTTTCTTCCATGACTTAGCAATTATGAATTGGACTGCAATAAACATTCTGATACAGATGTCTTTGTTATAATGTGATTTTTGGTCTTCTGGGTATATACCTAGTAAAGGAATTATAGGATCAAATAGCATCAATCCATGAATGGATTAATAAATTGTGGTACATGTATACCATGGAATATTACACAGCCTTAAAGAAAGATGGAGACTTTACCTCTTTCATGTTTACATGGATGGAGCTGGAACATATTCTTCTTAGCAAAGTATCTCAAGAA
>CAUYRH010019381.1:0-22714 GCA_963574655.1 Perodicticus potto
CCTCCTGGGCTTAGGCGATTCTCTTGCCTCAGCCTCCCGAGTAGCTGGGACTACAGGCTCCTGCCACGATGCCCAGCTATTTTTCTGTTTTGCAGTTCGGCCGAGGCTGGGTTTGAACCCGCCACCTTCGGTATATGGGGCTGGCGCCCTACTCGATGAGCCACAGGTGCCGCCCCTCAGATCAGTTCTTTTGGAGATAAATAGTTCAGTAAACAGTTGGGAATTTTATTCTGACCTTGGTTTCCTGATTTCGCCCTCCTTTAATGAGCTCCTCTTTGGAACTTTTTGGAACTTCAACTTGGGGCCGTCTTGAACAAGAGCTGAGACGTTCCTAGTCTACATGGAATTATTTTTTATATTCTACCCTATAAAGGAGTAATGTAGAAGAGTAAGTAAGATTGAGCATTGGAAAGGACAGGGTTGAATCCCAGTTTGACATTTTACTGGCTCTTGCTGTGAGGCAACCTTCTTAATCATTCCCCTTTGGTCTTCTCACCTGTATCATGAAGATGGTATTGGTACAGATTTATAAGATGGGTTGGATTAATAAATGCAATAAGACACTGAAATGATCAATATAGTTTCTGGCATATAATAAGCAGCCCTTCCCCACCAAATTAGCTACTATTATTGTGAATACAGTGAAATAAGATTTTCTTTCTTTCTTTCCTTGAATGAATGGTTATCACACAGTAGATTTAAATCTAAACTTTTAGTTCATATGATTGTGCAGTTTTCTTTGTGTATCATTTGAGATTGTCAAACTCAGGCCATCTGCCCCGGATTACTGTGTAACTCTGCCGTTTCCATCACTTGATTAATTATGAAAACCAGACATGTAAGACATGTAAGATAACTTGCCTGAATTCCCATGTATTTCTAACTTTTTCACCCAAGATAACAAAGCAAGACATGGCTTTACTAAGATTTTCAGTGTCCAAAGCAGAAAGATAGAAACTGGTTCAGTTTGAGAATCATCACACTTAGATCTCAAAACTAGTAGTTTGACTCTGAATGTTTATTCTGTTACGGCAGTAAAAATTATTGCTTATTAATTACTTGCAACTCAAATTAGTTATAAAAATTGATGGCATTAACAGACGCAGTGGATGTTGGTGCTCTGTAAGGGGAAACTTTTAAAAAACCAATAAAATAGTCATTAGAGAGGCTGTGCTATTTTTTGATCTCCTGGGTATAGTATCTTGATAGAAACTAGCTTCTTTACACATAAAATTATAAGTTTTATTTATTGAGTTGGTGACACTTAGGAAATAAATGTTGTGTTGTTCTTACAGGACACCCTGTTCTTTCATCAGACACAGAATGTCTTTTTCTAATGATCAATTGTCATCTTTATTTTTAGCAGGTTTTTGTAATTGATGTTTATAGGCTTACATAAAAATTTTGAAAATACTTTTAATTCAGCTGAATACTAAGCAGTCATGAGAAAGAGCTGTGGTTACTAAGAACTTTGAGCGTGGAGATAATCCTACATAGAGAAGCCCGTTAGTCTTTAACATTTCTGGCTGTATTTGGTGTGGTTCTCCTGATGAAATATAGAACCACAGTCGCACATTAACTATAGCAATAAATGAAGGAATGCCCCAGAAAACCCGTGAGCCACTGCGGGAAGAAACAGTGGTTGCCTTTGCTAGTGTGGTCGAGTCAGATAGCCTCATTCATGCCCTTCAAATGTGGCCCTTTATTTCCCCAGAAAAGATCAGAGGCAAAAGTTTGATCAGCAAGCAGTAAATGTCAGAATAAAATCTCTTTTTTGATAAGCTGCCAGTGTTGTTTAATTTTTAAATAAAATCTCTTCTGTGATAAGCTGCCAGTGTTGTGTTATTTAATTTTTTACTTTTTCGATGTTGTTTTCAAAACAGCTTATTCTGAAATATTTCATATTTTAAGAAACCACATTTAAATAATACCAAGTTTAAAGAGGAAAACCAAGTGAAGCAATTGCCAGTTTATAGTCAGCGTATCATTTACATGATTGGAAACATTTCAGAGGTGGATCAGGGAGTTCAATATTTATGTCAAAGAATTGCGAGGCACAGTTTGCACATAAGGTTAAGTCTATTTTTATCCATCTGTCTGTCACTTGAGAGTGTCGGCTGAGGTGCCCTGGCATTGCCGTCCCTTCTGACTGTTGAACACCGTGACCTGCCAGAGTGACTTCTCATTTTATTTAAAGGGGTTCCCACTGACCAACCCTAAACAAAGTGTTTCCTGTTAAATAGCTCCACGTCTCAGATGGAGTGAGTGATAATTACTTTGTGAAAATGGCCCCTCCCCCTTTTTAGTAAGATTCGGGATATTTTTTGTCTTCGCCCCACGTGTGCATCTCACTTTTCATACACTGTTTTCCCGCAAGTCTCCCAAACAGAGATGACCATTGATGGGCTGTGCCTACGCTCACACTTCCAAGAGGGTTGCTATTTGAACCTTTCGTGACATGACATGAATGCTGCTTTTGAAAATGGTTGAGAAACAAACAGAAAGGGGCCGTCTAGACAGCCTGCACACGATGAACTGCTTAAAAGAAATGCATTTGCAGACCAAAGAGTCATTCATATGTCCGTTAGGCATGTCTGAGCATCTCCAGCCCAGACATTCTTACATGGTCATTCCAGGGTTAGATGGTATCTAGAAATGTTGTAAACCCCCAAACACAGGACAGAATTTCAGATTGGGTTCTAAAAGTTTCCTCGATTAAATTTCCCAAGAGATACGTGATTTGGAATGATTAACTCAGTAGAGTCCACTTAGATGGAAAGGAAGTTCCTATTATCTGTTTCCTGTTTGTAAATAAAAATGTAATCTCATTTTTTTTTCCCCTGTAGGGTGAAGAAACCAAAAGCCTGACTCTTGTCCTGCACCGAGACTCTGGCTCCCTGGGATTCAATATTATTGGTGGCCGGCCAAATGTGGTATGTTAATTGCTGAAATGTGTTTTTCCTTTTCCGGGTGTAGCTGAAAGAGAGGTCAAGGTTTAGGGGCAGGGAGTAGGAAATGTTGCTCACTTTGTTCTGCTCCCTGTAATTAGTTTATTGGTTATCTAACATCTTCACACCCAGGAATTTTTATTTCATTGTGGTTTCCTAAAATAACATTGCCCTATCAATACAACAGCTAGTTGAAACTTTTGGGGTACCTTTCTGGTCGTGTAGCACTGGGGCTGATAAATTGCGTGTCCTGTGTGCGCCACTAGAAGCGGACAACCAGCTGCCCTCCTAAATGGAGCTGGAATGTGGGCTCCAGACTGGAAGCCTTATCTCGATACCATTCTGTCAGCTGTCCATTCATCAGGGCTGATTCCCCATTTGTGGATTATTGCCTCCCTTCTCCTCCCTGGCAGCTCTTTAGCCACCCCATTCATCATCAGCCCCTCCTCTAGAAGGAAGAGGTCACATTCAAATCTGCCAATTTAACTGTGAGGAAATGTCTGAAGAAAGATTCTCTGGGGAGTAGCAAAGAATGTATTTGAGGATCCCTCTTTTCAAGGGTATTTGCTAAGTGTGTGTCATCCCTTGCGCTTTTCTTTCGCTGGTCATTCCCTCATTTATTAGCTGGAAAGGAAAAAAATCAAGTTCTCTCATTCAACAAGTAAGCATTGAACACGAGCTGTTTGCCAGGGGCTGGGAGATAGCAGGAAAGACTGGGGAGATGGGGTTGCTGCCGGCCTTGAGGCAGGGACATCAGGCAAGAAACCAGTAAATAGAATAATTATAGGTTGGGAGGAGTACGATTAAGGAAAGAAAAGGAAAGAAACGGAGACGGCCTATGGTCGATAGCAAGAAGCCTCAGGCATTATCAGGTAGGCTGGTCAAGAAAGAAAGGAAGAGAGAGTGAGCTGGATTGTAAAGGATGAGGAGGTTCCAGCCACCCAGGTGTGGATGATGTTTGCCCTGCCTTCATGGACCTCCCATCCAGATGGGGAAACTGACACATTGGGAGAGCACGGGCTTATTCTCTCCAGTGTTGTCTGAGCCTGACTTCCACTAATGATGCCTTGGGACTGGTTAACCTTAGTGGGGGAGGCTTCCCGGGAAGGCGCCATTAGAACTCAGTTTTGAAGGATGAGTAGTAGTTTGTCAGATTGGGAGACCATATCTTATTTATAATACGTGTACACACTATTGAATTAATAGTGTGCCTTGTAAAAGTTAGATGCAAAGGGAAACATTTTAAACAATGGTACTAAAATAGATTATGAATAAGATTTCTAGGATGTTCTTCCATCACTCTAGAGCAGGCGTCCTCAAACGTTTTAAACAGGGGACCAATTCACTGTCCCTCAGACCGTTGGAGGCCTGGACTATAGTTTAAAAAAAGGAAACTATGAAAAATTCCTATGCACACTGCAGATATCTTATTTTGAAGTAAAAAACGAAATGGGAACAAATACAATTCACATCAAAGCATGTGGCCCGCGGGCCGTAGTTTGAGGACGCCTGCTCTAGAGCTTTGTGTTATCTATGCCCATCTTTGAAGACCCCTGAGCTGGAAGGTGGTAGGACCTGGGGCTGGAAGGGGCTGGGGTGTTTGGCAACTGACAGAAGACCTGGAGCAGGGACAGTTCTGAAGGAGGGACTACAAAGAGCAGGGCGTGACTAGAGCTGGGCAGTGGGTAAGAAAGTGGCTGGGAAAAGGCCTGGGGAAGCAAAAGGGTCCCATCCCAAAGGGCCTGCTAAGTCCTGGGGGTCAGGATTTGAATTACCAAAGGCAGTGAATGGCCAACACGTGGCTTCAATCCAAGCAAGTGACACAAAAAGATTTATTGTTAAATTCTCTTTGCTTTTAAAGGCCATAGCTACAGTTTCGAAAACAAACAGCAAATCGTTTATTATAATAAGTGATATGTAGTTAACATGATGAACATTATTTATCTTACAAACCATACGTATAAGAGAGAACATCTCAAATGATCAGATCAAATCCTAAACATGAAGGAGGTGGTGAGAGCAGGGGTCGCTCCCACTTGGTTGAACCCCAACGATGGGCTCACGTACTTGTGCTTCCCCCATTATCTCAGTGGAATTCTTAAGAAACTGTAGAACCATGTGAGGAGGTTGGTACATTTTTATTTTTACCTTTTAGCACCTGACCGAGTGCTCAGGCTTTATGTCATTGTATGCTGTTCTGATTTAGTCCTTGCTATGAAGGACTAAACCTTTCAGGTTCAGATCAGCTATGGCAGAGGCGAGGGGACAACAGACCCCAGGAAACAATAGCACCAGAACCTAAACCCACATTCTCTAACTCACCGTCAAGAGCATGTTTTGCCACTTAACACAGATATCAGTTGGCTATACTTGGTTTATCACTCTTCCTTCTCCCGCTACCCATTGTTACCAGTTCTAAGAAACAACTTTAATGAACTAAGACCCACTTGACAGATGTTTCAGAAGCTTTCATAGCCAAAAGAGCCCCCCAAAAGAAGGCCTATTCTTTGCCTCAGGTCTAACCACACCAAAGCCCAATGTTTGAAAAATGCTCATAGTGGAGAGGCCTGTCTGGGGCCAGGTGATTGTTGGGAAACCTACCAGGGTAAAGCCCGTGAAGTTGGTGTTTAGTTTCAGCATCTCACCCAGGTGAAGTGACGCTCCAGCCTCGCTGGAATACAGTTCTTCCTTGTGCTTTTCAAAGAGCATAGTTTAGGTTATTTCTTTTTCCTTTCAAAAGGTGATTTAAGTATAAACCAGACATGATTTTGTAGCTTACGTTAGTAGTCCCAGTTTATGTGGTCTTTTTGCAAGAACTACATACATGTCCTCCAGGGGAAAATTTAATTCCACACGCATGTGTTTGCCATAGTGTTTTTAAAAACTTGTCCTGATTAGTAGAAGTAGCATAGAGAAACCTCAAATATATTCTGCACTGTTGCCTGGAAAATTTGGCAAGTCACTGAGGACACACTGAAAAGTCAAGATGAGCAACAGTGCACACACATTTTTAGTTACTAGATGAATACAGGGAAAAGGATGTGTGTGTTTCCCAAGAAATTCCCACATTAGATGCTTGGTTGGGTTGTGAAATAGCCCAGCCGGGTACTCTGACATAAAGCTTTTTTTTGCGTGATGCGGTGTGTAATGCTTTTAGAGAAATCACATCATTCATTCATTTGTTCTTATATCCTTAAAGAAACAGCAGCCAGTCTGGTGTGTCCAACCTTTCACTTAAGCCTTTGGCAAGGGTACATCCTTGTCAGGTACCCCTGGGATGAAAACAGCCCTGTTCATTTCTGTTTTGCTCAAGCCAGCAAACAAAAATAAATCCCAAGTCATATTAATTCACCCTGATAAGTAGCACTAACTTAAAATGGGTTAGGGGCGGACCCAAACAAACTAAGCCTAAAGTGGTATCTTTGAAGAGAAAAAATTAGAATCGTCTGGTTTTCTTTAATTTTGAGCTTTATGTGTTTTTCACATCCTGGCCCCCACTTGACACCCCCACTGTCTTAATGTAACCCAAGTTCTGTTGTTTGGTCTTGCCTATTCCTTTCTGATTTTTGCTTGAACTTTCTACCACTCTTTAAGAATAATTACTTATGTACGGTGTGATATTTTGCAAAACAAACCAAAGCCAAAATCCCCTCCTCCTATTTCTCCCTCTTGCTCCCAGCCAAGAAATGCAAAGTGGTTCAATCAGAGTAAACATTTCATTTGATATATTGACATCACCTCTTCGGGAATATTTCATTTGATATATTGACATCACCTCTTCGGGAACTCAAGCTTGTTCATAAATCTTCTGTGGTCCAACGAGACTCTTTGAGTTCATCTAGTGGAATAGTCCATAGCCTGAAATGTTAGAATTCTGAATTCGTGTGTATTTTGAGAGTTTTCTCAACAAGAGACAGGGTTGCACACAGGGCATGTGTAAGACAGCCCTTTCAAACCAAGGTATGCTACTTGGGCTATCTCACTTTGTAGCTGTGTGACCTTGGGTAAGCTTCTTATCTTCTCTCAGCCTGGGGTTTGTCATCTGTGGAGTGGGTCACAGCAGTACTTACAGCTTCAGGTTGTCGTATGTTGCTGGCACCCAGTATGTGCTCAGTAAATAGAAGCTGGTGGGTAGTTTCATCCTTCCTGCCCTTTGAGGGGTGGTGTGTGTAGGAAGCTACACAGATGCCTCAGACTAGCCTATCAGTGGGGCTGCTGCAGGGAAGGAAGGAGGTAAGTGGGTATTTGGATGGTAAAGGGTTAGTGTGCAGAAGGCCTGTGCAGAGAGCACTGTGATGCTAGGCAGGGCTGCCTTTCCAGGATAGCTGATCCAACACAGCACCTCCGTCTCACTGACCCTTCTCTTGGAAGAGTGTTGATGGAATCCAGATGGCAGTTAGAGACCTATCTTTGTCATGTGGGGATAAATGTTGGGAAAAACACTTAATGCTCATTTTAGACTGAGATTTTGGTTTCTCTTGATGAATTATATAACATTTTATTGTGTGTATGTGTGTGTGTGTTTGGAGGGGGTGTGAAAAGGGAAAAAGAGAAGGGTTGAGGAATGTGCATTTTTCCAACCTTATTTATTGCTTTTGCATTGGAAGGAGTAGATTGAACCACATTTAACATCATCCCTTTTGTTCTTTAGAATATAGGGGCTTTTTTCTGTTTAAAGAGGAAACTTTTATTTTTATTGTTATTTTTTAACAAATGGAATTTTTATGTATTTATATGCACAGTGATTACTATGAAAAATAAATATTCTGATGGCATCATGGCAAGGAATTTACCATGATAGTAGACCCTAGAGTTTTTGTGGAACATCCTGAGCTTACTTTCCAAATGATTTTGTTTGAAAACAACACATGCTTGTGCCATTGAATCTAGAATCCATCTGTTAATCACTCGAAATTTAATCCACATACTTGGAGAGAATTCATCACAGCGCTGTTTGAAAAGCAGTTCATGAACAAGCTGTGAGGGCTTTTTATGAGCTTGCTGGAGCCTTTTGATTTTAAGGAAAGGAAGGAGTTTGAACAGTGAGCTGTCATCTTTCCCAGAAAGTTTTAGTTCTGACGTTAATTCAAAGATCTAAATGGATTCAAGGTTGGAGATCAGAATTTATTAGGATTGAGGCAGTGGTGGTGGGCTTTTCTGATATAAATCAGAACAAAAACATAACACCTGTTTTGACAATCATATTATTAGATATCTAGGAACTTAATAATAACTCTGTAAAGGTGAAGATGTGGGAAAACACTCTGTCTAATGAACAATCAGTATAGACTCTGTGTAGGACCATTTAGCATCTGCTATCAAAGGTACTCATACTTTGACTCAGTAGTTTCATGGCTAGGGATTTGCCTAGGTAGACACCTATGTGCTATGATAATAATAAAGATATTTCAAAATATAGGTAGGAGGGTATCATCACAACATGGTTTCTAATAGCAACAGCTAGAAACAATGTTAATTAGTCACATGTCAGAATATTTTTAAGTCATTTAAAAAAGTAAGGTAGTCAGGTATGATGGCTTATACCTATAGTCCCAGCTACTTGAGGGGCTGAGGCAGGAGGATCCCTTGAGACCAGGAATTTGAGACCAGTCAAGGCAACATAGCAAGTCCTTGTTTTTAAGAAAAGCAAATAAATAGAGGTGTCTTTGCTGTGGGCTATAGATGTGGAGTGTGAGCAAGGATGATGGGTTTGTTTACTGCTCAATGTTGCAGAACTAGAGAGAAGGAGGGGAAGGAGGCCAGAGTTAGGGCCGGTGATTGTGCCTGTAGAGTCATCTAACCATAAGACGTTGTTGAGGGTTGTACGTGCTGGTAGGTGTGAAAAGATGCTGCCCCTTAAACTGACACTCCACCCCCCAAAATAAAAATAAAATAATTAAAAAATAAGAGGCAGAAGATAGACATGTTGGATTTGTAGAAGCTCTCCATGATATTTAGAGTTAAATGAGAGTGGCAAGGGCATCAGAGTCAGGGTAGCACCGTCCGTTTATGTGCCTAAGAAAGGAACAGATACATTTAAATGTTTTGAAAGGATGCATAAAACTCAAATAGATGCTAGCTGGGGGAAGGACAGGGGTTGGAGATGGCAGGGCCTTATCATTTTATACCTTTTGGTATGGTTTGAAATATTTTACCATGTGTCTGTATTTATTTTAGTTGCAAGCAGAAATTAAGAGAAACAAGTACCTTTTACCCCACTACCACTTTTGACGTACAAGAGTCAATTACTGTTTTAAGAGTGTGAGCTTTATTTTCATGCCAGCTTAATGCCTAGCATTCATGCATGTGTTTTTTTAACCCAAAGGATAACCAAGATGGATCGTCCAGTGAAGGAATCTTTGTATCCAAAATAGTTGACAGTGGGCCCGCAGCCAAGGAAGGAGGCCTGCAAATTCATGACAGGATTATTGAGGTATGTGAACACTGGGCAGTGTCTTTTAATAGGCTGAATGCCATCCCATCTTCATCTGGCTCAAGGCAAGATGTTTGGTCTGGGAGGGAGGCCTGAAGTGTTTAGATGGCTGGGCGGGGGTCACACTTCTCCGATTGTGTGGGGACCCGATTGAGTGTCAATTGCCGTGGTGTCAAGTTTTTGTTAAATATAGAGAAGCCAGATGAATGAGTGGCATGTTCGTGAGTCGGCTCTTTTCATGCAGACCCACATGTGTTTTATGTATGTCACTTGCAGCTCTTTGTGAAAATCACTGGAAAGCTGCATGTTTGTTAGAACCAGATGAGTGACTCCTGTTGTAAAAGTTGTAGCTGTTTGTATTGGGTTACCAGGGTTCAATTGTGTCAGCTTCGGCGTCCTCTGAGCTCGCGGCACACAATTATCTCCACTGATGGTTCTCTTCTGTCTGTCCTCGTGTTGTCTGTTGTCAGTTGTACAACTTGATCGTCTAGGGATGCTCAGGCAAAGGTTGACATTGGGATTCACTCACATAATCACTCCTTTATTTTCAGTTCTTCACTCATCATCGCAAACTTCTATGTAGCAGGATGGTCGAGGTTGTTGCTGGGGGAAGTAGATCTCTCAGCCCACCATGCAACACTTTGGGATAGGCTTGCACGGCGCTCCAGGACGCTCTGAGCTGCCCAAAGGGAGAGAATTACTTGCTGCTTTCTTGTCCGGGCTCTTGTTGCAATGTTTTGATATTGGCGACTCCCTTCAGCTTCTGTTTTTGACTATTTCGGTTGTTCTTTTAGTGAGTACATACTTGGGCTAAATTGATTAGATCTCCTATTAGGGAAAAAGTAATTATGAGAATCCAAGCAAACATGCCAGATCCCACAAGAAACTCACCCACGGGCTGTCGCCATAATACAGTGCATTAAAGAAGAAACCAGAAAAACAGTACCGATACCAGTGGGTGTTTGTTGTTCCAAACACATTTGCATAGTATCTGTATTTCTTGAGTGTTTTTATGGTGTGTTTCAAAATTTCGTACTGAGTGGGAGCCATGACTGTGAGCTAAGCTGTAAGTGAAGTTCACGTCACCCACTGGAATGTGGCCACAGGCTTCTCCTGGGGACAGGGGCATCAGGAAAGCAGAGAACACAGTCTCTCTTTTCCAGTCTCCTCTGGACAGATTCTACAATGCGCTATATAGTATCCTTCAGGATAATTTATAATACTCAGGCAGATACACATTTAAATCTCACAGGGAAAACACACTGAACAAATTAGGGTATAAATCTTACTCCTGTGAGGGAGTTGGAGCAGTGTGGTAACTTTCATATTAAAAGGATACTTGATTTTGTTTTAACGACATTATTGATAGCACTACGCCTCCCTTTGACTTTTTTGTAAGATTCTTAAACTTGGAGCTCTTTTTATCCATGCTTTGGGGTCAACCTTGTACTTACCAGGCCAGGGTAGCGGATTTTCCCTAACAGGAATTTGCTTAGGCAAGAGTGCTTTCTTAAGAGCTCAAATGTGTTACTTACTGTCTGTTTTGAGAGTGAATATATTTTCTGAGGCTATTGTTCAAGAAGATAAGTACAGTTTCTGTTGCCAAGGGTTTGGAGGAACAGCCAGCTTCCCTAAGTAATGGAATTTCATTGCTCTTATGTTTTGCAAATGAGAAATCTACAGCTGGGCAGGATTTTTCTCTTGGCAAAGGATGGTCTGTATTTGAAATGTTCAGTATGGTTTCTGGTAAGTCACATTCCTCTTTTGGACAGTGTATAAAATATTAATCACATCCTAGTGTTGAGATGGAAAGAAGGGTAGTCACAATAGAGAAACGATACATGTATAATTGCAGTTGACACGCCAAGCCCTTCTCAGTCAAATCCTAATCTCTTTTGACGTGATAGTGATTCCCATGACGGAAAGTATGTTCTCCAGTTCACCTCGTCTAGGTCTGAGTTCATTACCAGACCAGGAGGCATGAATGTGATTATTTTATGTGCGTGTGTGTTTCATCATTTAGAAGAGTCAGAGGCTTTCTAGTGTTTCACCAAATGTCTTCCTTTGCAGGGGAGTAGGCAGACTACCCTAGGTTTTCACCATAAGGACCTTAATTCTTGCAAAAGTGTGCTTTCTGAAAATCCAGAGAATCTCATCTTGGCTGCAAAGTTACTCTGTTCTGACTGGTGTCTGTTGTCTGAGTCCAGAGCAATGGTTTTTATCCATGTTAGAGCCAGCCCTGATCTCCCTGTTTCTTATAAAGTACTTTGAAATGCCACTAATACTGTCATTAAATGAAATTCACAAATTATATATAAATAAATAGAATATATATACATACAATTATAGAATATACAGGTTGAAATGTAACAGAAAAGAAAAAGGCTGAGTGTGGTGGCTCAGGCCTGTAATCATAGCAGTCTGGGAGGCCATGGTGAGTGGATTGCCTGAGCTCACAAGTTCAAGACCAGCCTGAGCAAGACCGAGACCCCATCACTACCGAAAATAGAAAACTTAGCTGGGCTTTGTGGTGGGAGCCTATAGTCCTAGCTACTTAGGAGGCTAAGACAAGAAGATTGCTCAAACTCAGAAGTTTGAGGTTGCTGTGAAGTATGACACAACGGGACTCTACCCAGGGTAACAAAGTATGACTCTATCTGAGAAAAAAAAAAAAGAAAGAAAAGAAAAGGAAGATAATTTGTAATAAGATGGGTGTATCAGTATATGTGTGCTCCAACATGGTGATATTAGAGATGTCGTGGTGCCATCACATGCTCAGGCCTCGCTGTGGACTCACTGTGATGTAATGGCTACAAGTCCTACTAGATACAGGAGCTGGCGTTGGGCACCCAGGCACTAGGAGCTGGCATTTCTGTCCGTAATGTGCGTTTCCATGCTGGTGAACAGGTCATGGGTAAGTTTTTGGACAACAAACTATAGTCTTCTTTTGATTTGTACAGGAGTTGCATTCCTGGAAACGTCTGTGTGTAGGTATATACGTAGTAAATATACAGGACATAAAATTTACCATTTAGCCACAGTACAGTGGCATTAGTACATTTGCAGTGTTGCGTAACCAACACTCCCATCCAGCTCCAGAACTTTCCATCTTCCCATCTTCCCTGGAAGAAACTCTGGACCCACTAACCCCCTCTCCCTGCCCCCAGCTCCAAGACATCACCATTCTTCTTTCTGCCCCTATGAGATGCCATATGTGGACGCACACAGCATTTGCCCTTTTGTGACTGGCTTTATTTCACTTACTTAATATCCTTGATGTTCGTTCGAGTTGTTTCTTGTGTTATAATTTTTTTTCTTTTTAATGAGTAATATTCTGAGTAATATTCCATGGTCCATGTATACCACATGGATATATGTCATCCACTGATGGACACACAGGTTGCTTCCACTGTTTGGCACTGTGGCAAATGCTGCTATGGACGCGGGTGTATAATCTCACGTATATTTCAACTGCAAAAAGACCTTTGTGTCCATCTGTAAAGCCCAGTTAGGTTCTATGCTCAGTAATCACAAAAAGTTGGTTATCCCACCTCCATGAATGTCTGGTGGGATGTGTGCAGTGTGTGTTGTTCATCTCAGGGGACTCTGTCCCTTTGGGGACTCCTGCCATCACTGGCACATACACTGGTCATCGTGACAGTGAAGAAAATGCCCCCACAGATTGCTAACACTTCTCCTGGAGAGTGACAGGCACCAGGGAGAATCACTGAGGTAGAGATCTGTCTCATTCCAAAACCTGAAGGCAGGAGTTGAGTTGTCAACATTCCTTCCTTCCAGCCAGACTGCCTAAGTGACAGCCACCCACTGTGGTCCCTTGCCTTGGTGCTTCCAAGGCCTGAGGAGCAAGCTTGCGTTGGCCCATCTTGGCTGGAAATCTTGGACCCCTAAGATTAAATACCCTCTCAGCCCACGTGGCAATAAGGCCCGTGATCCCCCCTGGAATCTTGTGTCCCCCATCTGCCTTGGGTCTGGAACAAACTGTCAACAAACTGTCATACCCTCTCACCTCGCATCTGGCACTGAGGTACAACAAGTTCTGATTTATTAAGTTTGCTTCTGATTTTTTGTGTCTTCCCAGCACCCCTGTTCCCTGTGAGCTCCCCCAGCCCTCTTTTACAGTGTTTTACACCGTCTTTGATTGGATATACTCAGTTCTCATCTAGAAAACTAAATTCATTTTCTCCCTTGTATTTTTTTATACTCATTTGAAACTGTAAACGACCCAGTCGTTGTAGTTTTTCTGCCTCTGAGCCTGCTTTCTGAGCTATCTTTTAAAGAGAATGCAAGGCATTCTACACCTTAATACCACCAGATTTCTGTCTTTTTTTTCCTCTTTTTGAGACAGAGTCTCACTATATCACCCTCAGTGGAGTGCTCCCAGCAACTCTTGGGCTTAAGTGATTCTCTTGCCTCAGCCTCCCAAGTAGCTGGGACTACAGGTGCCTGCCACAACACCCGGCTATTTTTTTGTTACAGTTGTCATTGTTGTTTAACAGGCCTGGGCTGGGCTCAAACCCACCACCCTCAGTGTATGTGGCTGGTGCCCTACCCACTGAGCTATGGGCACCACCCCCACCAGATCTCTTAAAGGAACCATGCATTTATTCTTTCAAGCAATTTGAGACTTTGGGAAGAATCTTCCTAGTAGCCAAAGCGTGGGTTATCCAACTTAAGCAGATGTCTTCATTCTCAAACATAATACCTTGTTCTGTGGACTCTAGTATCCACTCTAGACCGATAATATTCTACTGAACTCTACTGAATGTTATATAGGAGAGAGCAAAGGGAAAAAAAAATTCCATAATGCCACTATTGCCCGAAAGAATCCCTTGGGAGGTGGCACGGGAGAACAGACCATCTCTCGTAAATCCAGCCAGCTCGTTTCCCGTAGCATCACGTCCCCTCACTGTCTCTTCAGTGACACAGGAGCTGAGTTACTCTGCCCCCAAGTAACTCAGACATGCCGTATGGAATGTTTGGCTTGTGCTGTGAATATTTCATTTGGCAGAACGCTCACGCTGAGAAAAGCACAGGGAAACTGAGACCCGCTAAGAAGCAGCAAATTCACTTTGCGTCCTGTGCTATCCGGTTTGTCCTTCTCTTGGTCTGCTTTTTTTTGGTACGGCTTACACGTGAGTTCAGCCCCCCTTGTGACGCAGGTCCCCTGAAACTCTTTCTCAAAGACTTGGAGGGGCTGTCCACAGTGACATGTCCTGCCAGCCTTCAGACCTTGTAGGTTGGAAAACTGAGCTCATTTTTGTGTTGTGGTAAGGCCCACCTGCAGGGTAGCTGAATCTTCAAGGGCTAAGCGCCGTTCTGCAGGGAGATGGCCGTTTTGATCCTCTGGATGCAGTGAAAGTGGGAGTTGTAAGCCCTCCGTTCCCAGGAACTTTATTTTGCGCAGTCTTCTGTAAATACAAGTTTATCTTGCAAGTGTTACGATTTGAAGACCCGAGGATATGGTCACAGAAGCTGTGGAGGCTCAGAGGCTTTCGTGTAAACCAGTCCTTCTCCTTTTTTTGTTTGCTTTTGGTTTAGTTGGTCTGTCCTTGCTAACAAGGTTGGTTGCAGGGTCAACCGGAAAGGATTGGCAATGCTTTCTCTGCCAGAGCTGGCTACTTAGTAAAGCAAAGTGAGATTTTACCACTTGTTATTGTTAAGTGGGAAGATAATACTCTGAGACTAACTAAAATTGTAGAATGGAATGTGAATTAATCTGATGGAGCATTTTTTAAAAAAGCAATAGAATAGTCCCTTTTTTTCTTTTAACTTTTTACTTTGACATAATTTCAGACATATAGACATGAATTTCTACGTACTGTTTACCCAGTTCCCCAAATGTTAACATCTACAAGATTTACTTTATCTTTTTTTCTCTCTACTCTTCATCCCTCAATACATCAATGTGCACTTTTTAGGATAAGACATTCTCATACATAACTATAGTGCAGTTATCTAAATCAGGAAATTGACATTGGTATAGTACCAGTGTCACTGACTGTCCCTATACTGTCCTTTATAGCAAAAGAAATTCTCCTGTCATGGGTTTTATCCAGTTTTCATAGTAGTCTCCTTAATTTTGGAATAATTCCTCTGTTTTATCTTTCAGACCACTGGTATTTTTAGAGTACAAACCAGATATCTGGCAGAAGGTCCCTTGTTTTGTCTGATGTTTCCTCGTGGATGGTCATATATTTTGGGCAAAAATACCACCAGTTCTCCCTTTGTGATGTCAGGACTCACATAAGATCAGTTTGTGCCTTTAGTGGTGATGTTAACTTGAATTACTTAAAGTCTTCTCTGTTTGTCCACTATAAAGTTACTATTTTCTTCTTTATTTAGTTAGTAATTATCTTGGGAGGAGATAATTTGAGGCTATGTAAATGTACCGGAACTCCTCACACTGTTGTACGCTGGTTTTGGCATCCATTGATGGTTTTCAATTTGATTTATTACAGTTGTGATGACTGACAAATGGTGACTTTTCTAACTCCATTCCTTCTGTATTCTATTGGTGGACTTTCCACTATGAGAGGGAATGTCCTTTTCACAACTATGTAATCTGCCCGTTTGTCTATTTGTATCAATACAGACTCATGGATTTTCATAATTTGGTGGTCACATTGGTCCGGTTTTGGCCATATGCAACTTTCAGCCTTTCAACTTCTCTCCTTTTGACGTGTTCCCATTATTTTGAGCACTTTTCTACTTTCTGGCACAACAAAATATTCTAGGTTAATCTCCTTTTTCCCCATGCAGTTATGACATCAACATGTTCACAAGGGGATGTAGCTCCATTTAGTAGAGAGTGGTATTTAGAACCCAAAATAAGGGTGCTAGGGTATTCATTATGATTGAGGTTGCATTGCTTCTAGGTACTCACAGCAGACAGAGCTATAAAATGTAAATATGTACATATAGACGTGTGTATACACACTCCACTGTAACAACACAAAACTCCCTATGTTTACGTTCATTCATCTATATATTTTGAAAATCATGTCTGCCTACAGCTGTACCTCTAACATCATTCCAAATCTACATGGTTAAATGTATTCTTCCTTCTTATAGATCAGAAATTCCTAGAAGAGTACTTTTTAAAAATACTGATCAGTACTTTGTTCCTTTGGATTGAATCTTTGCTTAGATGTTATCAGTGAGTTAAAACTTATTGGTGAAAATTGTTTAAAATGTTTCCATTTAATCTTTAGCTTGGTTTTGGAGAAAAAAATATGCCATAAACCAGATCATTTTGTGATTATGTTTTTCCTTTTCACTCTAGGGGTAAGAAAGGCTCTATAGTTCTTATGTAACTACATGCAGGAAACAGTCTTACTTCTAAACTGGCCCAGATAGCCATCATCCATTTTTGGTTAACATTAAAAATAAATGCTTGAGGCTGTACTACCGTCCACAGTGGCTGATCCCCGTTGACCACATTCAACGGAGGAATATGAAGAATTTGACCAGTGCAGTGACAATTATTCACTTAAGAAATAAAACCTGTTAGTGGTAATTTACAATTGCCATTGCCTTAGTTACCCAAATATTCTGTTTTGATGAAAGAGAGTTGGTATAATTCAAGCTGCCAAGAGTCTTCGTTAACTGAAAAGTAAGCAGGTTTTGAAGACCAGTTATTAGTAAGGTACTCTGACTCCATTTCTGAGGCAGGGACTCCTGTTTCATTCTACATACAGATTTCAGTTGGTGTATACACTGCCCTGGATTGTGCTGTCCTCACAGATTCTGAGCCCTTGTGGAGGGGAGCTTGGTGATCTGCTGGTGATGCTTCCCCGGGCACAAACGAGGAGGAGGTGACAGTTTGGCTGTGTGTTTGCTGTTTCTGCATCAAGTCATTTATATGATGTTTTTGGAATGTCATTTGGAAGTAATGACTCTCTTTTTTCCTTGTTATAATTGTGTACTTAATAATGATAAGAAAGTCTATCTTTTTGCTTTTCAAATGGAAAATAAAGTGGCCACCTTGATAGCACCTTTTTCCCTCTCCTGTCTACCCACTTATATCACATTCGCTTTACCCTTTACCCTGATAGCCTGCTACCGAGTAGAGGACCCTAACAGAATAATGTTTCTCTGAAATGCACCTGACCTCCTTAGCATGGGAAGGGACATGTTGGGCTAGAAAGAGCCCTGAGATTAACCCAGGGCCCTCAGGTTTAAGTCTTCACCCGGCTGCTCACCCTGTGGTCTTGGTATCCTGAATGTTGGGGCTTGATTTCTTCATCTCTAGAACAAAAAGAGTATTTACAACCTGTCGTTCCCACCTATCATACTGTCTGGGTGGATCTAGAGGATAATGTTGGGGGAAAGATTTTTGCTGTTAAGTATGATTGTGAACAGTTGTTATTTCACATTAAAATTTGTGTATGGAATACAAGGACTTAATACCAAACCTAAATATAGAAGTTAGCAGAACATTTCTGAGATCTGTTTGGTTTGTTGTTGTTGTGTATTTCAGCAAGAATGTGGTACTGCTGTAGGATTATTGAGAAAACCTTGAACTGTTTCAGGAAGATATTCTTTCCAAAATTAACAATGTGACCAACGAACACAAAATATTTCTTCTTCACTCCATAGTTACCTTAAAAATATTGTGTATTAATTTCTTTCTGGTGACCACACATAGCTCATGGTACTGATCTATAAACTTTTGTATATTTGTTACTGTTTTTTATTATTATTTTGCTATCAGAACTAGCCTTTCAATGAACATCTTTGTAACCTATATCACCTCATACCAATCGCATAGGCATAAAATTTAGGTGAAGAATAGAACATATGGTGTCTTATTCCTCTTTTAGAATTTATCTGGCAAGTTTTTCAGTTTTTTACCAGAAAATCCATGATGTAGGAAAAAAAAAAAAAAGACCGGAACATATGGTATAATGCAATTTGTTTATTTTTAAGGCATTTATATATATTAGTCTTTGCATAGGAAAAACTCTGAGCTAATAAAGATTTTATAGTTATTTTGTGTAGGATTATGAGGAACTTTAAATATGTAAAGTTGTGTTTATGTAATGTTGTATTTCTCCAAAGTGAGTATTTATTTAATTTTTGGTAATGAAGTAACAGTAAAGATGAAAAACTTGGTGAGGTGGAAGTTTCTTTTAGACTTGACATACCACAAAGATGACTCCTGCTTGTCTATTTCTTTTTAAAAATTACTAATCACTGTGATTTCTGAAATCTCACAGCATATGGGCCAGGTGTGGAAATGCACGGGCGTCTGTCTCATGCTGAAGCTCCGCGGTCAGGGGAGGGGCTGGGTCCTTCTCTTTGACAGAGCATCTCTCCCAGATTAATCCAAGTTCACTTAATGTTGACACTGTGTACTTTTGTGGGAGTTCTGACTCCACAGAAGTTTTAAATCTATCCCCCACAGTCATCCCTTAATACAAAGATTTAATTAGATAATCCACAAAGCATTTTGAAATCAAGAATAAATCAGAAGTGACTGCTGTCCCCATTAAATTTTTTGAGTGAAGATCAGGTCAAAAAACTAAATCTGTGGTCATTCCCTAAGAATGGCAAAACAGACTCAAGCCCTTGGCAATGATACAAATAAAATGCATTTTGTATGAAGTTATGGTTACATACATGTGAGCGTTTACCTTTAAATACAGGGATTTGCGAACAATAACCCTTATCTATTTTTTAAAAACATTTTTGTCTTTTCATCTGTTGCTAAAAGACAAAAGGAGCTAGATCCATTTTCGTTTGCTTTGGAAAGCGTGTGATTGGATGGCCTGACTTCGGGTATAGATTACGGAGTGTATGTAACACGAGAGAGCGCTGGGGAAACCAAAGCCGTGGGCAGATGTCATTTTGGAAGTGAAAACTAGGCACAGTGACTGTGATTAGGGTGCTGTGCACAGGCTGGGGGAATGTTGACAATCAGGAATTGCACGTCGGAAGTCTCAAGGGCAGAACAGCAGCTGCGGGCCCTGATTTGCAATTATGCCACTTTGGGAACTCCGAGTACTCCAGGGTGGATAGCTGTCACAGCGTGATTTCTTCTAATGAGGATTAATGATTCCTTTGAGCCTCTCTGTGGAGGGCAGCTGGTACGGAGCTAGGCTTCACACACGGCAGTGAGTGCCACGCTGCTCAGAGGATCCCTCTGACTTTCCCCAGGCTTTGCCTATTTTGATGGTCATTTGAACTGCACAGAGACGAGGTCCCACCCCTTTTCTCCTGAGGGTGGCACTCCCTGCTGCCTGGGTGGTTCTTTGACTCTTCATTTCCATCTTTCCTCACTATTCCCTGCTGTCATTTGAACTTAAAGCCTAACAGTGTCTGATTTCATAGCCACTCTGTCACTCTCTCGCCCCCCAAAAATGCAAGTCTATTTTAAAAATGAGCTAATGGAGTATTTGGAGAAAAACTGTAGGGTAGAACAATTGATTCTGGCAACCTAATCAAAAAAGACAGGGGTTTTTTGCTGTTATTCTTTTGGTAGAACATTTTTACCAGGAAATGATGTTCCCAGGCATGTTGATTTCAGGATATGTTAGCCAGGTATGTGTAGCCCATATCCAAAAAATGGTTAGGGGTTGATTTACAAAACTAAGTGGGAGATGCATTCTATGGACTGATCTCTGTTTGTGGCTTGTTGAAAAGTCTTCATGTGGTACGAGTTCTTAGGCTAATAGTGGAAGAGAAACCACGAGCGGACAAAGTCCACTTGTCAGGTGTTCACTTAGTTCAGCCTCATACGAGGTAGACCAGGCTGTGTGGAGAGTGCCTGTGTAGTACCTGGCTCCAGGGAGTTTACCTGTGACACCTGTGTTTAGAAGAAGATAATTGATACTGGGTTAATGAGAAGGGCAGCCACTATACATGGTGATTAAGAACCATGAACCGTGGAATCAGCCTTTGAATTCTTGTTCTGACATTTCCTACTTTCAAGACCGTGGACAAGCTTCCTGTCCTCTCGGAGCATTGGTTTCTTCTGCAAATAGGGGCAATGTTACATATATCACAGGGATGCCATCATAAAGAAAATCATTGCCTGTGTCTGAGTGCTGTAAATTTGGCCCCAGAATCAGCACTCTCCAGGTGGGTAGCTATGCTGCGCTGTTCCCTGTGGGTCCTTAGAGGCTGAGCTGCTGGGACCGTCCAGCACACCAGGGCTTTGATGATGGCTGTCTGGCACTGTTTCACAACTTGACATTACAATTCTGAATAGACCACTCTAATTTGTTTTAGATTTCTTTTTGAAATTAGTGACACTTTGAATCCAGATCGAATAAGAGCTGCCACCTCCTAAAGCCATATAAATCACAATAATTGATCAATCAGGGGTAATTCTTAATATACGTCTTAGTGTGAACAGCATGGTAATTTATTGCATATGTGCCGACTTCCATGTCCTAAAAATAAAGTCAAGCAATTGTGCATTCAATATCAGCTATTTTTAAATAAGTGCCAGAACAGATTAAGGTTTCTGTTTTTATATTGACTCATGAGGAATACTTGGATTTTATTAAAATTGTGAAGAGTTTGTATTTCTTTAATGAAAATGTCCCTTAAGATCGTGATTGTATTTAATTTCTTTTCAGGGTAACATTTTAAAATCTTGATATTCATGTAATATACCACCAGTGCAGAAAAATTGAAAATACAATAAAGCATTAAAGATGATTATAGAAACCTTTACTGATACTAAGCATTATCTTGACAAAATAAATTTATCAGTTTTATCATTCAGGAATTGATATTGGGCATATATGCTAGAATCTATTGGGACATGGAAATTGCATAAGGACCACATAATATTTTCATTACTTGTTCTAAACTCTAGCTTAAACAAAATAGAGGAAGTTCAAGTAGAACACGATTAAGTATGATTTTGTTACAACATTTTTATTAGATTTCTGGTGCTTGTATCATTCTTTGAACGATCTGAGTCAGTGTGAGTTGACGGATGGGTGAGATAATATTAACGTCTAATGAGGATTTTGATAGAATCACCGGTGATAAAGGAATTGGGGAACAGAGAGAACCAACCAAGAAAAAGTATTTTATCAGTTTTATTGAAAGCTTGAAACTTTTTTTTTCCCCATGAGAGTCAGCTTTAAAAAGGGATCAAAGAAAATCTATACCCATAGGGTGGCTGTGTTTGCAGGTACCAAGAATCTGTCTTAGAATCCTGGCGTCCTGCCTATAATAGGTGTATATATATAAAATACATATTATATGTCTATAGGTATATATATGCTATTTTCATGACAAACTACCCCCAAATTTACCAACTCTTGATTGAGCTAGTTGGAAATCTAGGCTGGGGTCAGCTTGGACGCATTAGGACTGTGTGGACATCTGATAGTTGACTAGGCAGCTTCCAGGGGTTAGCTGCTGGTCAACTGAAGCTTGAAACTTCTTACTCTCAATGGAACGACATCTTAATTTTGTTCAGTTATTAAAAGATAAGTTTGAAAGCTAAAGAAAGGAGCAACTTTCCCCTTTCCTTTTGAAGGACGATGATGACAAAGCTGGTGAAGTTTATAAGTTCTCCATTCAAATGCCCAAATTAACCTTATTTTGGAGGACATATTTGGAGGACTGCTTCTCTTTGGTATGAAGCAGTACAGAGAAACATAATCAAACCGAGGAAGGACACGAAATGCCCAATTTCACAGAATCATTTTCAGAGAATTGATACCTCGGTATTTTCATTTTAATGAAGTCCTAAACCATACTGGAACTGTTATTAGCCATAGCCAATAACTAACTGTTATTAGTCTTTTAATTTACTGTGTTTTAACAGATTAGAGCTTTTTTTAGATCGCTTAGTGTTATAAAGCTCATAAAATGTATTTTGTATACATGTGACTCTACATCAGCGGTTCTCAACCTGTGGGTTGCGACCCACAGGAACTGTGTTAAAGGGGCCGTGGCATTAGGAAGGTTGAGAACCACTGCTCTACATGAATATGTATGTGAGTCCATGAATATTTATGCATGAATATTTATTCATGAATATTTATGCATGAATGCAAGCACTTTAGCGGCTTCACATTATTTAACCGCTGGGAGTTTGTCTTCACTCACTCACTGAAGGCCCAGGATAAGTTGGGTGACATTATAAGATATTTTGAATATAGTCCATGTCGAATAAACTTTACATTTTACAAGAGCTGAAAGGAGAATCCTTTGGGCAAGTTGTATTATCTAAAGTAGTAGCAAGTACCTCTTTGTTTTGAGGAAGGGACTGAATTACAGGTGAAGACTATTAATAGCTAAATTTAGGTTAATTTTCTTGATACACTAAGTACATCTATGAAGT
>CAUYRH010019382.1:0-15254 GCA_963574655.1 Perodicticus potto
GTTAGGGGAGGTGTCGGGATGGTAGAACAGCCAATAAGGTGTTACCGCTCTGGCGTGAAGAGCGGTAGGGGGAGGGCCATAAGTTTGAGCTTTTCAGTGGATAATCAGGATAGGGAGCCGAAGTGGTGCAATTATCTAACATTTTTACCTCTGTATTTTGGAGTAGCTGCTATAGAATTTACTTTGGCAGTGTATCCCAACTGTTACTAGGGCTTACTTTAATCATCTCTTGTCAGGTGCAGGGGGATGTGCCTGTGGGAGCAGTGGGACATGCCTGCAGATGCAGTGGGACGTGCCTATAGTTCCAGGTACTTGGGAGGCTCAGGTCAGAGGCCAGGAGTTCATAGTGCATTATAATGATGATACCTGTGACCAATCACTGCACTCCAACCTGGGCAATGTACAAGATCCTGGCTCTAAGTAAATAAACAAGTAAATAGGGTAGTCTCATTTTCCCCAATTTCAGTAAAATTTCCTGGGATAGGAACATCTGCCAGATCAATCTGCGTCATAATCACCTCATTGCTGAGGTCTCCTCTTGTGGGATGAGGGGATAAGAAACAGAAATATTTTCAAGTTGTATCTATTATTTCAAATCATCTAAGTTGAGGGAGAAAAGAGGAAACAGGATCAGGAGGTAAAACCCTCAGGTTGAATTTGTAAAGCAATTTGGTGATGTTTAGGAAAAAAGCTTTCTTTCCAGCGCTATTACAAAGCCAAAACAGAGCCTGTGGCAGGAGCTCTGATGACTGTTACCAGCTGCTGCCCAAGTCCCGGTGCCTTCGTTGAGGCACACAGAGCCCTCTGCCTTCTACCAGCGTGGCGGTATCAGGCACTGCCCTCCCATGGTGGGTCACCTGGAAAGGCCCTTCCGGCCAGGGTGCCAGCCCCTCTGCCGCTTCCCCCAGAAGTGTCTTGTCTGTTCTGGGAGATACTTGCCTTGCAGGGCCCGTGCGCAGCATGGTTTGGGTTCCTCTGAGGTAGGGGCCTCCAGGGCTACAAAGCTCAACACTCCTTTCTTTAATACTTCCACTGTGAGAGGACCTTGTAGCTTGTCACAGTGGCACCCTCTGCACTTTCTTCTCCTTTCCAGTCCCACTGTCAAAGACAAACATCCACTGCAAGTTAGGGCCTGTCTGCTCCGTGATGTTGCTTCAGGTTTTTTCCTGGTTGCGTTCAATAGGGCCTGGGGCTCTGTGCATTAGCTAATGTTTAAGGGCAAGGCCAGTCCCACATGTGTTCTCCGGACAGGATAGGCCCAGGTGTCTGTTACTTGGAGTCCATCAAGTGTGGCAGCCCTCCAGGACCCTCCCTCATTCCTGTGCCAGGTTTTTCTGCTTTTCCACCAGAGAGCAGGTCAGTGTTCAGGGGGACCCACGTCTGCCAACTTTCTCTCTAGAAACAGACATTTATGTGAAGAAGAATAGAAATACAAACTAAATAGAAAAGGTAGGTTCTCGATGAAGCTTTTTAGTAGTCTGGGGGCTTCCTTTTCTACTTGCAAGGAATTGCTGAAGACAGTTGGGGCTTTGGGGGCAGGGAAGAGCCCTGGCGATGGCTCCTTATCTGGCTGCTGTCTTCCAGACCCTTCTACACAGCTTTTACAAGTACAGATTCCTAGGTGTGCCTCATACCTACCAAATCAAACCTCTGATCACACATTGGAAAATTTCCAGTGATCCTTGAAGAACATGTCTAGGCGTGGTACCACATTATTCTTTGACAGCTTCTGGGGTTACCTTTTTGAGTGCTGCTTTCACATGCCCACCTCTGTCACCCTCTACCCACCAGTTGGGGAAACATTTTTGTTCAGGCATGATGAAGATTTGTCCTGTTTCTGCCTACCCCTGAGTGACTGCAGACCCTCCTGAACCCAGGAGGTGCTGGGCCGGGTGCTGGGGGGGAATGCTGGGGGTGCTGGGTGCTGACGGGGGCCGGGTGCTGGGGGGGTCCCATCTCCCACAGCCTCATCTTGGTACTGGACCAAGTCACAAAGCCATATAAGAGTGACAGGCTTTTAAAACTTCTGTGAAAAGTATAGGGAATCAGTTACATTTACCTGACACCTGGGTCCCTACCCGCCAGAGTTGACAGGAAAAGATTTTTATCATATTTGTTTAGAGCTTTAAAAAATAAAACAAGTAAAACATGATATAAATGTATTGTAAATTATGTATTCTATCATGTATAGTAGCCTATGTTAAATCTTTCAAAGTTGAAGTCCTTTTTCCTGTCATCCCCAGACTTTCCTACCCACCTTTGAAATAGGCATAAGGCACATTTACCGTGTGCTTTTTTGTTTCAAAAAACAAGCTTTACATGCACCTATATTCATACCATGAGTAAGAGATAGTGGTGTTTTAGTTGTTTTCTAAAAACTGTAACCTAATGGTGTCATCCTACACGTGTTCTGCTGTTGCTTTTCCCATTTGTGGCTATGTACACAGCTGGCTCCCGCCTTGTTCCAGCGTGTCCTGCGGATGGGCGGCTCTCTGGGAGGGCGTTGCCTTTTTTCAGATAGGTGCAGTATTTTGCTGATGTGGGCAGTGCTGCAGTGGCTGTGCTGGGATAGGGTGTGCACACATGTACATGGGTGGGAGGGTTGTGCTGGTTGTCCTGAAGCGGGGCACAGAGGACCAGGGCCTTGGTCAGGTTGCTGTCCACACTGGATGTGCCTGTCATGCTAGTGTTGATGGTGGATGCTGCTCTCACCCTGTCACTTGCACTCAAAAGGTGGCTGTAATGTGCTTTGGTGCGTGACAACTGCTGCTGCCCAGAGCAGAGGTCTTACCTCTGAGTCCCAACCATAGGCTGGCAGCCTGAGCCCTTCTGCACTCCCATGAAGACCACCTAGGACTAAGGAAGGAGACCCTGGAGTGGGCCCCACATGTCAGCATTTCTCTTGATGTGCAGAGTCTGCCCTGGGAGGGGAGTGCAGGACCCTGCTCAGAAGAGCAGGGTCTGCTCAGTGGTACAGCCCCTTGGGACACTGGGATGGGCTCTTGGGGAGCCCCTGGGAATTTACAAGGGAAAGCCGTCTTCCCTGGCTGGCCGCTGCCTGCAGCCCCAGGACTGCCAAGGACCATTCTAAGGTGCATCCTCTGCTGCAACCTTGTCCTGGGTTTGGGAAAAACCTGGGGACTGGAACATTATTTTGGACTGGGTATTTCTTTTTTCAGATCTGGCCCTGTGGTCGTGCGGGAGGCCAAGCTGTAGGGCCTGCCATTCTTGGGAGAGTGGCTACATGGCAGGCAGGGGTGGCCAGGCCCCACCTGCTGGGCATGCTGAGCTAGTCAGGGGTACTGGGCGCAAAGCACAGAGCAGCCTGGCAGAGCATAGCGCCGGCACTGCAGTTGGCGGCCTCCCCTACCACACAGCCCCCTGCGGGTTGCAGATGCGCAGCTGCCTCAGGAAGGAGCGGGAAGGAGGGCTCCGCCTGCCCTGCCTGGCCCCAGCCCCTGGCTTTTGTCTGGTTTTGTTTGGAATGGCTGGAGGAGATGCTACCTTTGACCGGGATGGATCTTAACCTGAAGGCGGTGCAGAGGGTCTCAGCAGAGGGCTTGGAAGAGAAGGCGCTGGGCTCAGCTGGAACAGGAACAACGGCTTTCACACCACAGCCTGTCAGCTTGCCCTGCAGCATCTGTTTAGAGAGCGATTCCTGAATTTATGTGTAGGAGATTTTTAAGTCTTTATGTGTTTGTTATTTTTGGGCTATGTATGTGTGTGTATACTTGGGTGTGCATATGCATGTTTTATGTATGTGTGTGTATGTGCTTGGGGCATGTGAGTGCATGTGTTTATGTGTATACCGTGAGTGTGCATGTGTTTGTGTACACATATGAGCATGCCTATGTGTGCACATGTGAATATACATGTGTTTATGTGTGTGTGCATGGGATGCGGGTGTTTGTAAGTGTGCCTGTTTGGGCCGGGGGTATTGGAGGCAGAAGCAGACCAGCGGCAGCCCAGTGGGCTGGGATGATATGGCAAGGTGACTACTTTTACCTTATAAAGTGGGGGTGGAAGATGACCTGTCCATCCGTCTTGTCTGATCAGAGCACCCTGTAGGGGAGTTTTTCCTGACGCACAGGTGGATGGGGCAGGGTTCTGGGGGTGGCTGGTGTGCTACCATGGGGAAAAGCATTTGGGGTTTGACCCCTGATACTAGCTGGAATACACTGAGGTGTGTGTCCTGAGGCCCCTGTATGGCAGGCGTGGTACCCTGAGCATTGGGATTGGACAGCAGCTGCCTGTTCTGTGACTGCTACTCTTCTGGGGGTGCCACAGTGCTGCCTGGCATTTTGAGGGGCTTGGCTAATAGGCATAGCCCTTGGGCCTCCTCCATACTTACTTGGATAGAGCAGTGACAGGTGTTAGGAGTAGCTTAGTGAGGTTTGACCTTAGGAGTTCCTGGGACCCTCTCTCCACTGGGTGCCATTTGGACTTCTGCCTATTCACCTCTCGCTTCTGTTTCAGGGATAAATGCCCAAGCCCGGAGGCTGCAGCGGAGTCGTGCCAAGGGAACCCGAGCCCTGGGCCCAGAAGGTGCCCAGAGCTCCCTTCCATCCCGACTTCGCCGCACAGTCAGTGAGACCAGCCTGAGCTCAGCCACCACCCTGCCCGACGCCACCCAGGGCCCTGAGGAGCCCAGCCAGGACACCATGCGCTTCTCACTGTACCAGTCCCCGCACCTACTCCTCCTGCAGGGCTACAGCCAGCAGCACGTGAGCTTCCCTCCTATGCCTGGCGCCGCCCAGTAGATGCCTGGTTGGAGGAGGGGGCACCTGGCCTTTAGCCAGTTAGCTTGTATGGCTACTGCCCTAGTGGCTATGACAAGGCTGTGGAGATCAGGGGTGGAGCAGCTGGCTTGTCCCTGCATCCGGGCCCTTTACAGAGAACTCTCTACCACTTTCTAGACTGCTTCTCAGGCCCCTTCTTTTGGGGAAGGATGTGGGCAGGTAATTAGAGAAGGTGACCAGGGCCAGTCTGCTCTTGCACCAGGTGGTGATGGGTGCCAAGTCATTGCTTGGTGACTGCCTTCTCTGAGGAAGCTCAGAGAAAAGGCCACACTGCTCCAACTGCCCCCAGGGCCATTTCTCACTGGTTAGGTCTTAGCGTCTCACCCAGAGGGAGCCCTGAGCAAACTCACTCCTCTTGCCTTGAGCTATCCCACTCCATTTCCATGAGCCCTCATGTGTTAGCTTCCTGCACTCAGGTCTTAGGAGACACCTTCCTCGCTGTGCTAGACAGCAGGGGAGCAGCACTCATGCATGGTGTTGTGGGGGTGACCTAGGGAGCTGTGCAGCTCTTGCTCTGGCTGTAGAGCCAGCCAGCACTTGGCCTCTGCCATCACAAAGCTGGGTCACTCCTGGGAGACTCCACTAGGAAGCTCCCTTGCCCAGGACAGGCTGAGTGGCAAGGGGCAGGTTACCAAAGGTTGCAGGAAGCTCTGGTATAGGGGTGTCTCAGGACCTGCAAAGCCCCCAGGAACAGCAGTCCTAGCCACACGGCTTAAGTAACCAGTAACCAGAGACTGGGAAACCTCTTCTCTTTTTTCCCTTTGCTTGCTTTACCTGAGGTGCTGTCCTGCCCCTGAGTTGTGTGTCTGTGTTTCAGGATAACCTGGTATACGTGCTCAACCGGGACCGGCACACAGTGGGCCAGCGGACCCCTGCTAGCAAGCCCAGCATCAGCCTTTCGGCCCCTGACATCCTGCCCCTGCACTGCACCATCCGCAGGCTCCAGCTAGCGGGCAGCCAGGCAGGGGACAGGCTGGTCCTGGAGCCTATCCCTGGAGCACCCATCTCAGTCAACTTCTCAGAGGTGGGGCCGAGGACAGTGGTGCTGCGCCACGGGGACCTGCTCTCTCTGGGCCTTTACTACCTGCTGCTGTTCAAGGACCCAGCACAGGCCCAGCCCCTGCCCACTCGGGCCCTGGCCTGCCTGCAGGCTGTGCCACAGAGCTGTCGCATGTGTGGCACCATGCTCAGTGCCTGGGGCACTGCCCACTCTGCGCCAGCCACCCTGTCCCGGCGACGGCAGCTGGTACTAGAGTTTGAGCCTGACTTGGAGGACACACTACTGCAGAGGATCATGACGCTGATCGAGCCAGGAGGCGATGACCATAAGCTCACCCCTGCCTTCCTTCTCTGCCTCTGCATCCAGCACTCAGCCACCCACTTCGAGCCTGGCACATTCGGGCAGCTCCTGCTCAAGATAGCCAAGAGGATTCGCGAGACAGTCTGGGTCAGTGGCCCTGTATGCACGGTCCTGTTTGCAGTGTCCTTGCTGAGGGAGGGGCTGGTCCTGAGCTCTGCCTGGCCCCAGGTGGAAGGCGTGAGTTCCTCTCTGCCGTCTAGACAGTGCTTTGAGGCTGAGCAAAGGCCAGGCCTTGCCCGTGATGCCGCCTGCCCCACAGGGGACCAGAGCAGCCCTAGACTCCAGGGCTTTAGCTTCAGCACCGTTGGCTGGTGTGGGACCAGCAGTCACTTCCAGAGTTCTGGGCTTGTACCCCTCCCAGGGCCTGGCCTAGGGCACCATGTGTGCAGAAGTGAGCTTCTGCGGAATCTAGGTGCTGTGAGGCTCAGGTGACAGCAGGAGCGCTCACAGGCCCCTGCCGGGAGCCCTAGGAGCTCCTGGCTGAGTATCTCGAGTATTCTGGGGGCAGGTGGAGTGCTACCTGCCTGTGCTGTCCCCACCACAAACTCTTTGTCTTCTTGGTAGTGGACATGCAGGCCAGTCAGTTCTTCACATTGGCAGACCTCAGCCCTAGGGACGCTGTGGGCAGAATTCCCTGCTGTGGGGCCGTCTTATGCATTGTAAGGTATTAAACAGTGTCCCTGGCTCTATCCCCTATATGCTGGTAACCCAACCCCCAACACATAGATGGTTCTGGGCATCGCCCAGTTCCAAAGGAGGCCCAAGCAGTCTTCAGTTGGTAGCACTCAGGTGCTTCCCATAGTCGACGCCTCCCTGCCAGGCCTCTGACCCCGAGGGACTCAACTCCTGGGGGCCCAAAGGGAGGCTTATAGTTATTCCAAGTTGCTCAGAGACCCTTGCTAATCTGGGTAGACATGGGAAAGAGAAACCATTCAGCTTTGTAGAAACCTGATTGATCTCTTATATTAAAATCCATTAGTCTTCTCTGTGTCAGGCACTCACTAGTAAACAAAAAGCTGTTTGATTGAATTCTCACAACCACCCTGATGGGTTAGATGCCGTATATCCCTTGTCACAGCTGGGGAAACCCAGTCCTTGCTGAGGCGTGCACGGTGTTGGGTAGAAGACCAGGTTCCATCTGTGGCCAAGCCTCTGCTGCCCAGGGCTCCTGCTGTACTCCTGGTCCACTCCTGCAGCTCACCTGGGCCAGCCCTGCCCCTAGCCTGCAGGCTTACACAGAGGCCCTACAGGTGAACTACTTCATCCATAGTCTGGAGCCCCTAAACATCAGTCCATGTCTGATTCCACTCTGTCCCAGCACCCCACTGTGAGAATCATAACACTCACCTCTGCCCCACCTAGATCCCCTGCAAATTCCACTGGCTCGTGTGCTTGCTCACAAACAGGTCTTCATGGCCACTCCCCCTCCTCATTTCTTTCTTTCTTTTTTTTTTTTTTTAGAGACAGAGTCTCACTTTATCACCCTTGGTAGAGTGCCGTGACGTCACAGGTCACAGCAACCTCTAACTCCTGGGCTTAAGTGATTCTCTTGCCTCAGCCTCCTGAGTAGCTGGGACTATAGGCTCCTGCCAGAACACCTGGCTATTTTTTTGTTGCAGTTTGGCTGGGGCTGGGTTCGAACCTGCCACCTTTGATATATGGGGCCAGCACCCTACTCACTGAGCCGCAGGTGCTGCCTGCCTTCTCCTTATTTCTTATCAGACACATAGGCAGGTGTATCTTACAGGAGCCAAGTCAGCAGTTAGGGTTGTGTTTAGCCAGATAATTTATTACTAAAGCAAGACTATTTCTTGATTAAAAATTATGGCTGTGGGCTCAGTGCCTGTAGCTCAAGTGGCTAAAGCGCCAGCTACATACACCAGAGCTTGTGGGTTTGAATCTAGCCTGGGCCTGCCAAACAAAATGACAACTACAACCAAAAAGTAGGCAGGCATTGTGGTGGGCACCTGTAGTCCTAGCTACTTGGGAGGCTGAGGCAAGAGAATCCCTTAAAGCCCAAGAGTTGGAGGTTGCTGTGAGCTGTGACGCCATGGCACTCTACCCAGGGTGACAGCTTGAGGCTCTATCTCAGAAAAAAAAAAAAGAAAAAAAGAAAGTGATGGCTACGGCCCAGCGCCTGTAGCTCAGTGGTGAGGCCCCAGCCACATGTACTGGGGCTGGTGGGTTCACTTGTGGTCTGGGCCTGCTAAACAACGATGACGACAACAACAACAACAAAATAGCTGGCCGTTATGGCAGGTGCCTATAGTTCCAGCGATGTGGGAAGCTAAGGCAAGAGAATCACTTAAGCCCAAGAGTTTGAGGTTGCTGTGAGCTGTGATTCAACAGTACTCTATTGAGGGCAACATAGTGAGACTTTGTCTCAAAAAAAAAAAAAAGTGATGACTGCACAAAAAATGTTAGTTCAACCTGAGTCTCTGTTGGGAAATTTAAATATGTTTATAAATATTCAAGCATCTATGCATCCATTATTTATTACTGTGGATGGCATTTTAAAATGTCTTTATTAAGGTTAAGAATGAGAGTGTTAGAATCTTCACTCTAATATTTGTTAAATGTTTCGCCTATTTTTACTATTTTTTAATGGTCAGTTATATAAGCTAGAGAGGGCTGTGGAATATTTCTATTGTAGGAAACACATAGGTCATATATTCAGCAATGGAATGGGAAGATACCTAAGTCAAATGGAAAATGTTCTTTCCGACAGGGCTCAGAGTATGTCATCAGCACATCACAGGATGTCTGGGACAACAGGGGCATGTTTCATGTAGATGGTATGATGTGTATTTAAATCTGTCCCTATGTTATTCTGTTTTTCTCATATTTGCTTTTTTTTTCTTTCTTATTGTAGGAGAAAACCAAAGAAGTAGCAGAGAAGCAGGCACAATTGTAAGTATGGCCTAGTTCTTGCACCTGCCTCCTGGCAGCAGGTCCCCCAGGGGTTGCCCTTCCCACAGAGCTAAGTCCCCAGTGGCCTCATGATGCCTTGAGGTCAGCTCTGGGCTTTTGTCAATTGTCTTTTCATCTTAGAGTGGCTTTTCTTGAGTCATCACCCTGGGGGGCTCTGAGTTTGGCAAGTTTCTCCAGAGCACCCTTGAGGCTGAGTGGGCGAGATCCTTAGTTTCCTCCCCTCCCTGCTACTGATGGCTAGGAGACATCCTGTCCTTGCTGGGAGACACATACACAGTGCAGAAGCAAGCAGTGTGCCGCCACTGCCCTACGTCTTGTTTTCCGTGAAGGTACCATCTCTGCCCTCAGTGCTGCTGGGGGATGGAGAAAATTATTTGGATCCACCTGAGACAGACATGTGGGCCTGAGGCCCACTCAGTGGACCCCTACAGAGGACATCTGCATGTGGGAAGCCACCATGTCTCTGGGCTGGGGGCAGCGTAAACAGTGGACACTGCAGGAGTGGCAGCAAATGACCTTCAGCTATGGGCTGTTTCAGTGTAGTTGACTCTAAGACAGTGCTAAAAAGAAGCACCCAGACAAGCACCTGTAATGTGATTAAGCACACACACACGTGTGACATTCCCAACTAAGCCACCCTGTTTAAGATACACATGTGTGACAGCACTCTAAAGAGAGCAGAGTTGAAGGTGGAAGTTGTGATGGGCTGTGGTGGAGGGGACAGGACAAGGTCTGGGGGCATGGCTCCAGTGTCATAGCCTCCCCCAGTCAGGCCACAGTATGTGGACGCCAGCTTCCTTTCAGTTCATACATCACCTGCTCCAGACAGTCCGCTTATAAAGCATATTGTTGCCATGTACATGTGCTTACCTATGTCTGAGTGTCCTGTAAAGGAAAGAGGCACCATTGTCACCATCCCATCCAAGGTAGGAGCAGCAGGCTTTGGGATGCTGGCCTAGGGGTCCCCAGCAGGTTGTGTTCACTGCCTGACCCAGGGGAGCTAAGCTTAGGATACCTTTCACTCACAAACACCTGCTCCTGGAGTTAGGACCAAATAATGTACACTGAGTTGTGGGCCTCTGAGGGCTGGGGCTGTGTGGGGGACCCAGGCTTCACCTTCCAGCTTGACAGGAGGAAGTCCTAGAAGCCAGGCCCTGAAAGGATTGATGGCAAGAAGGTGGCTGGGGCACAGGCACTTGGTGGTGCCCTGTATCTTGTGGGTTCTTTGTGCTGAAGGATGATTGCCTGGGAGTTGGGACCCAGCAGAAGGGGTGGTAGCCTCCTCTGCTTTGCTCTGGACAGTCAGAGTTCTAGGGTTGAGGTGAGACGTGGATGTGACAGACGCAGGACCAGCCCTAGAAGTGCCCAGGTGCAAGTAGGAGTGGGACAGAAGCCTGTGGCCTGAAGTACAGATCCAGGTGGACTTGGCCTTCCCACCCATAGGAAAAGCATAGGCCTTTCCTCATCAGCTATTCACTTGTTCTTTGTTTTCCAGAACTTTTATTGTTAGGGCCTAAAAACAGCCCTGTTGCATCCTCTAATGCTGGTTCTTTTTTTTCCTTTTTCCGTTTTTAAAATAATGAATCACTTCCAAAATACAGAACAGTACAGACTATATCACTCACCCGTGAACTCACACCTGGATTTAACATTATTAATATTTTTCTGTATTTGCTTCAGATCTTTGTATTGTGTGTTTTTCTTTCTTTCTTTCTTTTTTTTTTTGGTAGAGACAGAGTCTCACTTTATCGCCCTCGGTAGAGTGCCGTGGCGTCACACAGCTCACAGCAACTTCCAACTCCTGGGCTTAGGTGATTCTCTTGCTTTAGCCTCCCGAATAGCTGGGACTACAGGTGCCCTCCACAACGCCCAGCTATTTTTCTGTTTTGCAGTTCAGCTGAGGCCGGGTTTGAACCTGCCACCTTTGGTATATGGGGCCGGTGCCCTACTCAATGAGCCATAGGCGCCGCCCTTCTTTTTTAATTGTGAATGACCACTGAGTTTTACTAAATGCCCGTTCTGCATCTGGGATCATCATGTTTCCCCTGTAATCTGTCAATATGGACACCACATCTTCAGGTTTTCTCATTTTGAACCATTCTTGAGTTCCTGGGATTAAACCCTCCATGACTATTAATCTGTAGCACAGTAAGCTATAGTATGTTGATAAATATTTTTTAATTGACAAATAAAATTGTATGTGTTTATCATGTACAACCTGATGTTTTGAAGTACAGTATATATACATGTGGAATGACTTAATCTAGATAATTAACATATGCATTACCTCACATGGTTACCATTTTGGGGGCAAGAACATTTCACAACCAGTCTTCTAGCATTTTTCAAGAGTACAATATATTTTATTAACTCTAGTGCCTGTGTTGTACAGTAGCTCTCTTGAGTTCTTCCCCCCATCTAACTGAAATTTCATACTCTTTGACTAACATCTCTAATTCTCTACCCTGCTCCCAAGGCCCCAGCCCCTGGTAACCAGCGTTCTGCTCCCTACATAATATCAGCCTTTTCATATTCCACACGTGAGTGAGATTGTGCAGTATTTGCCTTTTCTGTGCCTGGCTTATTTCACCTATCATACTGGCTTCCAGGTTCATCTGTCTTATTGAAGATGGCAGGATTTTCATAGATTTCCACTGTTTATCTGTACCATATTTTCTTTATCCATTCATCTATTGACAGACACTCAAGTTGATTCCATGTCTTGACTATTGTAAATAGTGCTGCAATGAGCATGGGTGTTCAGATGTCTCTTCTATATACTGATTTCATTTCCTTTGGATTTATACCCAGTAGTGAGATTGCTAGGTCATAGGGTGGTTCATAAGGTGCTTCCATGCTGTTTTCCATAATGGCTATACTAATTCATATTCCTACCAACAATGTGTCATGGTGACCAACACTTGGTATCGTTCTTTTTGATAACAGCCATTCTAACAGGTGTGAGATGATAGAGATCCCAATATCTCCTGGCTTTATTTTGCATTTCCCTGATGTTGACTGTTGATATTTTAATTAGGGTTTTCCCATCTGAATTTATTGGTGAAATTGGTCTACGAATTTATTTTTTTGCACTGTTCTTACCTGCTTTTCATAACAAGGTTCACAGAAACTGAATGGGGGCTCCTTCTCTGTCCCTCTGTTCCCTGAATCAGTTTGTATGAAGTAAAGACCTGGACTTCAAGGTTTGCTGTAAGAACTCCTGGGTGCCCATCAGGGAGGGAGACCTTAGTTTGCTGATTCCGTTAGTTTTCTATTTTTATTTCCTTAATTTTGGTAATTTTTACTTGGCTAGAAAATTATCTATTACATATGTTTTCAGAGTTATTGGAATAAAATTGTTATATTCTCTTATGACTTTTTTTTTTCTTATGACTTTTTTTCATCTCTTAATATCTTTACAGTTACACCCTCCTATTTAATTCCTATTGTGTTTGTATCTTCTTTCCTCACATTTGATTTATCTTTCCAGGGATTTGACTGTTACTAGCTATTTTAAAGAACCAATTTTATTGTTTTTGTTTACTTTTTCTTTCATTTCTATTCCATTAATCTCTTTGTTTTCTTACTATATAATTTCTACTGTAATTTCTTCTCTGATTCATAAGAGTTTAAATATTTTCTGCTGTTTTTAGTTTTAGCTTTGTTACATTATAAGAAAATATGATTTGTAAGATGTCAGGGTTTTGCAGTTTTTAAGAATCTTTTGTTGGCTAGTTTATAGTCAATTTTGCAAATATTCTTTGTGTATTTAAAAGAATAGTTTATTTTTTCCACAGAGTTCAGTATATGTCTATGAGATCAAGTTTATTATTTATTTAACTCTATTACATGCTTTTTCAGTGTAAACTCTCTGATTCTGAGAAAAGAAGTTAACATTTCCTGCTATTATTGTGGATTTGTATTTTTCTTTTAAAAAATTATCAGTTTGGCTTTATTTTCTTTGATATTTTACAGTCATGTGTACGACTTCACAGGTCTCCTTTTAAAGTCATGTTCCTCTTTATCCTAATAATTCCTATTGCCCAAAAATCTTTTTTTCCCCTGGTGTTAATACTCTGTCACTTTTTCTGGTTTTCTATTTGTTGGTAAAAATTTTTTATGCCTCTACTTTCAACCTTTTTGTGTTCTTTTTTAAATTTTTTGAAATGGTTGGTTAGCCTTCTTGCTCATCTTCATTAATGGGCAAGTTTAACACATTGTGGTTTATTGCAGCTTCTGATATATTTAGACATATTTTACTATCTGTTTTGCGCTTTCTGTTTACCTTTTTTAAAAAATGCTTTCCTATCTAATTGGATTTTTCATTTTTTATTTTTTTATTGAATCATAGCTGCGTACATTAGTGCAATCAAGGGGTACAATGTGCTGGCTTCATATGCAATCTGAAATGTTTTCATCAAACCTAATTGGATATTTTAAATTCTCCCTTCTCTCTTGGTTTCATAGTTATTCTTAAAATATTAATGTGTCTACCTTTTTTGTTGAATGCTAGATCTTAAAATGCTTTGACTCCCGTCCCACTTCTTGGCTTTCATTTTATTACTTATATTATTCTAGCTTAACCTTGTTTTCAGCCCTGTTTCCCAAATCATTATATTTGTCTTTACAGTGTGTTCATTTGTGCTTATTATGCTTACCAGTGGTTTTGTTTTTTTTCTTATTATTTCTTGCAGCCGCTCCTTTAGGATTATTTCTCTTGCTACTGATATGCATCCTTGAATAGCTCCTTTTATGAGGCTCTGTTGTAGCCAACCCATTTGGACTTGGTGTCTGAAAATGTCTTGATTATGTCCCTATTGTTAAGGAAAAAAGTAGCTCTTTTCTTTCAAACCTTGAAGATATTATGCCGTTATTTTTTAGCATCTATTCTAATGAGAAGTCCTGGATATGTCTAATTTTTGTTCTGCTGTTATTAGTCTCTTTTTCTGTCTCCTTTAAAGATTTTCTTTTGATCTTTAATGTTACACATTTTTACCATGTTATTTGGCTTGCTATTATTTATCCTGTTGTAATTCTGTGGGTTTCTTCAGAGTAGGAATCATTTGTTTTGGGTTTTTTGTTTGGTTGGCTTTTTGTTTTTTGAGACATGATCTCCCTTGGTCATCAGGGCTAGTGTGCAGGGACCAGATCATAGCTTACTGTAATCTCAAACTCCTGGGCTCAAGTGATTTTTCCTGCCTCAGTTTCATAAGTAGCTGGAACTATAGGCACCTGCCACAATGCTGCCTGATTTTTCTTCCTTTTTTTTTGTAGAGATGGGGTCTTGCCCTGCTGCTCAGGCTGTTCTTGAGTATTGGTCTCAAGTGATTTCCCATCTCAGCTTCCTAAAGTGCTAAGATTACAGGTGTGAGTCACTGTGCACAGCCTAATTGTCAGTTTTTGAGAACACATGACCATTATCTGTTTTAATTTCGCTATAACTCCATCCTCTAGTCGCCTCCTGGAGCTCCTGTTAGCCATGATTTAGACCTTCTTATCCTGTCCCTGTGTCCCTTCACTGCTGTTACATGTTTTTATCTTTGTGTCTCTTTGCATTCTAAGCTTTCTGTTGGTCATTCAGTTCACTAATTCACTCCTCAGCTGTGTGTAATCTACTATTTTAAAATGTTTTCTAGGCTCGGCGCCTGTGGCTCAGCGGGCTAAGGCACCAGCCACGTACACCTGAGCTGGCGGGTTCGAATCCAGCCCGGGCCCACCAAACAACAATGACAACTGCAACCCAAAAATGGCTGGGCATTGTGGCGGGCGCCTGCAGTCCCAGCTACTTGGGAGGCAGAGGCAAGAGACTCGCTTGAGCCCAGGAATTGGAGGTTGCTGTGAGCTGTGATGCCACGGCACTCTATCCAGGGTGACAGCTTGAGGCTCTGTCTAAATAAATAAATAAATAAATAAATAAATAAATAAATAAATAAATAAATAAATAAAATGTTTCTCAGGTTTTCATTGGGTTTCTTTTTAATTTAGCCAGTTCTTTTTTCCTTTAAATTGAATATGATTTGTTCAATAATTACATCTTTTTTTTTTTTTTTTTTATATTTTTTGTCACATTAAATTTTATGGGTGTGTCTTTTTTTTTTTTTGTGGGGTGACTGTCTTATTCACAGAAACACCAGTCTTTTAATAAAAAATTCACAATCAACTGG